>JASAMZ010012328.1:0-47500 GCA_030248115.1 Linhomoeus sp. GSCO2_2
CTTGTTGAGTTGCAATTGTTCTAATTGCAGCGTCGATGTGTGAGTTTTGAAACGAATACGATCCATGACGGAACACAAAATCTGCGCGAAGTCTTCCTACAGAATTCTAAACAACGCAACAGAAGAGGAGGAATTGTCTTCTGGCTACGGTACTCACTCACAACAATAATGGTATCGTAAGCTTAGACGCGAACCAGGCAAGTCGTCCGGGGGACGCAGTATACTCCACAAATTTGAACTCGTACGCACGGTGACTTCTCTGCTGTTGTGGCCTCCTAACACTCCCAATCGCAAAAGCAATGCTGATGCTGAATTCGTGATCTACATCCCAAAATACCCCAGATTCGACGTAGAACACCCCTAACTTCCTGTGGAGTCCTGGAACTGAAATTCCGCACTGTGGGTACGGTATCATGCAAATTCGACATAGGTGTGTTCAAACATCATCTAAACACTGAACGAATGCCAAATTCGTATTCAGCGCCCCCGAAAACCCCGAAATCGAGTATAATATCGCAAAAGTCGACCCGACACCAACAATTCAAACGGACGCGGCAGGGATACTGTAGCTTCAAAAATTTTTCCAATGCACTTTTCTAGACCAGATTTAAGCGTAGAATCGCTTGAAACCACTTTTGGAACGATTCGGCAACGAATTCGAGCGCTATAGACGCCGAAATGCGAAAATCGCAATTTTCGACCCCCGAGTCGAAAAAGTCGCAATGTAAGAAAGTTTTTTGTGTTTCGCCCGATTTTCTCCGTTCATGGCTCATTCGATAGAGGACATCTCGGAAGGAGCACCAAGAGTGGTCTCGCCGCTCTAGCTGCTACCTAGCTCGCACAGCAGCCCGTCAAAGTCGACCCGGGGCCAAAATTTGCCAATTTTTCAAATTTGGCGCCGAAATGGGTCCCGCAGATGATCCAATTCTTTTTTTCCGTGTTCGGCACTATCGAGTACTACAACATATCAAAAGATAGTATATACCATTATATGCAACTTTTTCGAGTTCTACCTTGCCTAATGCGTTTTTCAAGTATTTTGAAAATTTAAATTTTCAAATTTCCCGCCAACGGGGTCCCGGAGCGTGACCCCGTTTGGTGTCCACCCTGCCCAAGCAATACGTTGTGGTTCAGTTACGTATTGTTGCAAGATCTATCCTGTTGCAAGATTTGTCCAGTTGCAAGATTTGTCCTGTTGCAAGATTTGTCCTGTTGCAAGATTTGTCCAGTTGCAAGATTTGTCCTGTTGCAAGATGTGTAATGTTGCAAGATCTGTCCTGTTGCAAGGCCTGTCCTGTTGCAAGGTCTGTCCTGTTGCAAGATGTGTAATGTTGCAAGATTTGTATTGTTGCAAGATTTGTCCAGTTGCAAGATTTGTCCTGTTGCAAGATCTGTCCTGTTGCAAGATCTATCCTGTTGCAAGATTTGTCCAGTTGCAAGATTTGTCCTGTTGCAAGATTTGTCCTGTTGCAAGATTTGTCCAGTTGCAAGATTTGTCCTGTTGCAAGATGTGTAATGTTGCAAGATCTGTCCTGTTGCAAGGCCTGTCCTGTTGCAAGGTCTGTCCTGTTGCAAGATGTGTAATGTTGCAAGATTTGTCCTGTTGCAAGATGTGTAATGTTGCAAGATCTGTCCTGTTGCAAGATCTGTCCTGTTGCAAGGTCTCTCCGTCCTGTTGCAAGATCTGTCCTGTTGAAAGATCTGTCCTGTTGCAAGGTCTGTCCTGTTGAAAGATCTGTCCTGTTGAAAGATCTGTCCTGTTGCAGAACAGAAGGCCTGTCCTGTTGCGACCCAACGGTGCTGGTCGCCCCGCGCAACCATCCTGTTGCAAGATCTGTCCTGTTGCAAGATCTATCCTGTTGCAAGATTTGTCCAGTTGCAAGATTTGTCCTGTTGCAAGATTTGTCCTGTTGCAAGATTTGTCCAGTTGCAAGATTTGTCCTGTTGCAAGATCTGTCCTGTTGCAAGATCTATCCTGTTGCAAGATTTGTCCTGTTGCAAGATCTGTCCTGTTGCAAGAGTTGTCCTGTTGCAAAATCTGTCCTGTTGCAAGATTTGTCCAGTTGCAAGATTTGTCCTGTTGCAAAATCTGTCCTGTTGCGAGATCTGTCCTGTTGCAAGATTTGTCCTGTTGTAAGATCTGTCCTGTTGCAAGATCTGTCCTGTTGCAGGGTCTGTCCTGTTGCAAGATCTGTCCTGTTGCAAGATCTGTCCTGTTGCAAGATCTATCCTGTTGCAAGATTTGTCCTGTTGCAAGATCTGTCCTGTTGCAAGATTTGTCCTGTTGCAAGATTTGTCCTGTTGCAAAATCTGTCCCATTGCAAGATTTGTCCTGTTGCAAAATCTGTCCTGTTGCAAGATCTGTCCTGTTGCAAGATCTGTCCTGTTGCAGGGTCTGTCCTGTTGCAAGATCTGTCCTGTTGCAAGATCTGTCCTGTTGCAAGATCTGTCCTGTTGCAAGATCTGTCCTGTTGCAAGATCTGTCCTGTTGCAAGATCTGTCCTGTTGCAAGATCTGTCCTGTTGCAAGATCTGTCCTGTTGCACGATCTGTCCTGTTGCACGATCTGTCCTGTTGCAAGGTCTGTCCTGTTGCAAAATGTCCTGTTGCAAAATCTGTCCTGTTGCAAGATTAGTCCTGTTGCAAGATTTGTCCTGTTGCAAAATCTGTCCTGTTGCAAGATTAGTCCTGTTGCAAGATTTGTCCTGTTGCAAAATCTGTCCTGTTGCAAGGTCTGTCCTGTTGCACGATCTGTCCTGTTGCAAGATGTGTCCTGTTGCAAAATCTGTCCTGTTGCAGAAGGTGTGTCCTGTTGCGAGCCAATGGCGCTGGTCGCCTCGCGCGGGCATCCTGTTGCAACGTCCGTACTGTTGCAACATTTGTCCTGTTGCAGAAAGTCTGTCCTGTTGCAAGACAACAGCGTTGACTGCCTCGCGAACGCGCCGTACAAAGCGCAGCGCAAAAAAATGATAGAAAGCGGACAGATTTTCCGGTTGCAAAATCTGTCCTGTTGCAAGATTTGTCCTGTTGCAAAATCTGTCCTGTTGCAAAGGTTTGTCCTGTTGCGAGCCACCGGCGCTGGTCGGCTCGCGCGACGATCCTGTTGCAACGTCTGTACTGTTGCAGCGTCCTGTTGCAGAAAGTCTGTCCTGTTGCAAGCTACATAATGGCGTTGACTGCCTCGCGAACGCGCCGTACAAAGCGGCGCGCAAAACAAATGCTAGAGAGCGGCCGATTGTCCTGTTGCAAGATCTGTCCTGTTGCAAGCGAAATAGTCGCTGAAGCGGCTTGAATTGCCTGCGCGAGCATTGTCGTACTGTTCGGCTCTTTTGAATTGCACATTGCAAGGTTCTCTGCTGTACCGCGCACTGCCGCATTGTTCGCTTTTGCAAGGTTCTGCTACCGTGCATTGCCGTACTGTTCAGGCAAAGCCTGCGTTGAAGGCAGGCAGCAACAGGCGACGCTGGCCGTGCAGCGATTGATTCTCTGCGGCCGATCGATCGAAGCGAGCGAGCTTCTCTCTCTGCGGGACGCCGCTGGCGTCCTGCTGGCTTCCTAGCGCGTGCGTGCTGAAGCTTGGCGTGGCGAAGTGCTAGCGAGGCAAGCGCGTGCTGAAGCGTAGCGTGGCGAAGTGCTAGGAAGGCAAGCGTTACGGACAGACGGACAAAAGGCCTAGCTAGCATAGTAATGTAGACTAGAGCCTTTAGCCCGTAGGAGAATCTCTATGGTCAATTGCACATAGGTAATCTGCAGAGCATGAAGGAGATAACGCAATCATCGAATTCAGTGACCGCAGGACACTATAGTTTGATCTCAAGTAATTAGAACCTGTGCTCCTGCCAGTGATTATATGTTTAGGATTGCACCATCTCCAGTGCCTGTAAATACACAATAGACACTTGGGTTTAGCCCATAGACAATTGAGTTTAGCCCGTAGAACATTTCAGATAGATCTCAAGTCATTCGACCTTGTGCCCCTGCCAGTGCCAACGTTTGGGATCGTACCATCTCCCGTGCCTGTAAATACACAGTAGATGCTTGGGTTTAGCCCATAGACATTTGGCTTTAGCCCGTAGGAGATTTCAGATAGATCTAAAGTCATTTGACATAGATACAGAGTAGTTTGATATTGTGCTCCTGCCAGTGCACGCAGTGCCTGCGAATGCACTTTGGAGTCTCACAACGACAACTCTTTAGTGAATGGCTACACTGTAAAGTGCTTTTGGTGCGAAATCAAACGTCAGTCACTCAAAGGTGTTTTCAGATTGATCTAAAGTCGTTTGACAACGCGCCCCTGCCAGTGCCTGCATTTACCCTTGCACCTGCTCATGTGCCTCTGAATACACCTCAGAGTCTCACAGCGACTACTCTGCAGTGATTGTCGACACAATAGCTCGAAATTTCCACCATAGTGGCATGCAGGCACTCCATAGAGCTCAGAATGCACTGTGCAGTCGATATTTTCGTGATTTTTGTGGAATTTTGACATCGACCAATGTCCACAATAGGAGATGCAAAACTACAGACCACGACGGTTGTTTTAATGTATAGATCATCGCGATCCGTCAACCCTGTCGAGAGTTATCGTGTTAACAGACAAACAAACAAACAAACAGACAAACAAACAAACAGACTCTATGGCGCTTAGTATATAGGATGTTCAACGCATACAGAGATCAGACACAGGAATAGGAAGCGTCAAACAGACTCTGAGCGGGTGCTTGTCGGCTCCGTCGAAGTCCCCGTCCTCCAGTTGCGCGGTGGAAGCCGTTCGACGTCGGGCGGCGGCCGCCGTAGCAGATCCATCGGCGGCGTCGGTTCCAGTGGCAGTGGCGGCATCTTCCTCGTTGGCGTTGGTGATGGCCGGGGTGGGAGGGTCAGTGGAAGACGTCCGGAGGGCGAAGCAGGCAGGCTGGCAGGCAGGCAGGCAGGCAGGCAGGTCGGCACTCGGCAGGCGAAGTCGACGAATGTGAAGTCGAGAGAGAGAAACACAGAAAGAAATGAATAAACTGACTTCTTTTCTATGAGCTTTTATGGAGAATTATGACGAGAAGACAAGCTATTTCAAATTCGCGCCATGTAAATTTGTCTTTGGCACTTAGATTCAAAATAATTCGGTAGCTGAGCGAACCATATACGCAAATCTAGTCGATTCAACCGTGAAAGTTCGTGGATTTGCATTCTACCGTATATTAGTTTCCGCCAAATTCAAATTCGAAATTTCAAAGATACACACATTGCCTGTCAGCTACACATTTTAGACATTCTAGTATGACAAATGACGTACATACAAGATGAATTGAGACATACTAAGTCAGAACACGTCTGCAAACATCGATGGTCTTGGCTTTTGTTGGAAGATAGTATTTGCAGAGTAATGCTTCATTTACACTAGCGAATCTGAGAAAGGTTCTAGTTAGGAAGGCAGTTTCAAAACCACGGGATTTGTAGGTACTGAATAAACTCTTAGCACGCGAACAGAATGACTCAAATTCTGTGCAAATTCGGGCGAACCTTATCAGTTGCGAATGCAGAACAGAACTATGTAGCCTGTCTGAGACATTGCTATCAGGATACGTGTACCTATTGAGACTGAAACTGAAGGCGTCAGTCTTATTGTATACACTGAAATTCGGTAAATTTGGACCTGTCAGATCTATGTGTATGTCAAGAAAATCTGCCATGTAGCCTCTATGTGTACATTCCAGTTCCAAACATTGCGGATAGATTTGGCTAGCATATGCTTCGAACCGTTGAACGCCAACGACTGCTAAGTCATCAACGTAACGTTGCGCCGTGAAGGGCAAAGGGATTTGTTGCGCTTTCGCGAATTCAAACTCGAACATGGTAAGCGTCAAAGTAGCCAGCAACGGCGAGGCATTGCCCCCCATAGGAACGCCACAGATCTGCCTGAATGTTCGCCCAGCAAATGTAACGTAGGTCTCTTGTAGTATATTTCCAGTAGTTCTATAACCTCGAGCCTGTCAAGGCAGAGGCGTCGGCTGTCGTCTCTGACGTTCGAATAATAGCATTGCTTGTAGCCAACGACTAGATACTTCCTGGCGCTGTTGTCGAAGCACATGTTGATCAGTCGAACTATGTTTGTCTTGACGTGACTGAACGGTAGCTTCGTGAACAGTGTAGAGAAGTCGGCGCAGTAGATTCCCATGTCCAGTTGCCTGCTGTTCTTGATTGCGTCGATTACCTGTAGAGAATTATCCACGGCCCAGAAGCACTGCTTCCTTGTTCTGGAGGCGACCAACTTACAGTAACTCTCTAGATGCTTCTGGAAATGGGACAGCACCTTGTGGAATAGCAGACTAATTGGCTTAACTAGACTTAGACGCTCCAGCTATGAATCTCCATTTGAATGGGTTCTTATGCAACTTTGGAATGGCTGAAAGCTTAGGAATAACTGCGTCTTGCTCCATATAGTTCAAGCAGAATATTCCTTCCAGTTCAGGCTATGCTTAGGCTCGCCTCTGCGCCCACAGTGTCCACAAGAGTCAGTCGGCGTCGCAGTCTGGCTGTTCTATCTGTGATGTGACACATTTATCTGTGAAGATGCACGTCCAGCTGTGACCCGCGCGCTTTTCGTCTGTGGCAGCAATACCGATTTATCTGTGGCCAACCCGCCCACCCTTGATAAAAGCCTAGGTAACATCGCACGCAGGTCCCTATATTTTGCCGCGTTGCTTTCAATTAAATCTAATGAATAGTGGTTGTCAGAAGTTCACACTTACTTGCAGTAATGAGCGTATTCTGGCTCGCGCTTGCGGAGGCCGACTCAAGTGCCAACAGCGAGCATCTCAAAGTCAAATGTTTCACGGAAGCAGAAGTGGAGAAAGGTACGTTTTACGTTAAGTCTAACTTTGCCCTTCCACCGGTACCCTTCCGGTTGTGAAAATGACAATAAATTCCGCAAGCGATGGAACTCTTATGCCCTGTATCGCCGACTGGTAGTTATCGAAGCATTGTCTCTTGCAGTACTTGTATTACGTGTACATACATAGCTATCCATACACATACCTGTTGCTCCTGCGCAGGCAAGAAGTGGTGCGTCGACAACTTCGGAATTTTCTACTCACTGGGCGCTGCGGAGGCCACGGAGCAATGTCCCGCTCACGGAAAAGAGTTCAAGTTCGCCTGTGCTACTGGGTAAATGATCGTGTTTATACGCGATCTTCCAACCCTGTATGCCGTATTTGCTTCAATAAGCGCGCTCATTTCGAAATAACGCCATCCCCTCTTCCCCGCGTTCTGGAATAAACGCCCCACTTGCCTGTAAATAAATAGGGATATCAGAGCACAGATACTACAGGGTGAGTTACGTTAATGGTGGACTTTTGTCAGAGAATAACTTCTGCTTTCGTCGTGGTGGATGTGGACGACTCTTCTATGGCGATTTGAGAGCTGCATAGCCACATACTTTGCACTTACGCACTGTAGGCCTGGCGGGACAACAGAAGTGAAGGCCCATGTTTGTTGCGCGGTTCAAGCAAATTGGTGTTTGAATCGATGCTTAGAGCTTCCTTTCTCTCTGCGAATGCGCCTGTCTGTTTGTTGCTGTCTGTGTAGCGTCAAACGGTTCTCCTTTGTTCAATTTTGGGTAGAAGTACGATGAGCTGAGTTCGCTTAGAATTCGCAACTGCGTTGACACGTGTAATAGACTGGTATGCTCCGCGATTACGCAGCCGACAAATCACGCGCGCAGTGGCAGAGAAGCGATCTGTAACCCCCGCATTAATCACAAAGTGGCTGTTGAAGCCAAGTCAGCACGTCTAGTCTACACGTATGACTTTGCATTGGAGAAATTCGCGCCTCGCAAGACAGTCACTTCGGTTTGTTGACGCCCCGACTACAAACTTTCCAAAGTGTAGGCTAGTTTACAGTCTCAACAACAGTGCCAAAGATGGGTTTTGGGACCTGCGGCTCGCTCTTCGGCGAGTACCAATAGGCTTGATGCGTTCCATTGCATGCGCTTTCCATACCTTGATTTGGAGCGCGAACTACGCAAGCTAAGATTGTCAAGTTTCGTCTAAGGTTGTAAAGTCGCGCATTACGTTTAGCATTGGTGGTCTTCTTCGTCGTCGCTTCCGCAAGCGCATCGGAGCAGGACGTCGAGATCAAATGCTTCGATACTGAGAAGAAGTGTAAGGGAACTCGAAGTCTGTTTGCCAAGCCGATTATTTGTATCCCTTCTACAACCATTTACCGTAAACCTCCAATAAGCACCCCTATAACTCCAATCACCACCCAACCGACCGAACCTGGAAAGCTTTAGTGTACCTAGCTAGATGGGAGACTCGTTCAAGTAGGCAACTAAAACAACGTCCCTTCAACACCCAGTCAGTAACCCCCCCCCCCCCCCACACACACAGCCGCTCTTGAGGTTCAAGTACAGGCATGTGTAAAGTTCAGGCAAAGACAACTGCAAGAGCGGAATTTCGTTCGAGGGCGACCAGTGTCCCGACTCGAAACAGACGGGGAAATTCGTCTGCATCACTGGGTGGGCTACATACGTATGTAGATACAGTATGACAAACTGCGTAATTACACGCCTTTTGTGATTGCGATGCGTCGATTTCGAGTAGGAATCTATCACAAATGTCGACGTTTCGGCAATTTCAAATTTCAGCAAGTTCGTCCAATACTTGGTGTGGTTCATCACGGCCGGAATTCTGTTCTTCGTCACGCTGATTGGCTGCTCCGTCGCCTGGGTGGTCTTCTGCTGCTGCTGCAGCTAGAAATTTTATTATCATTGTCGGTACCTAGAACTTCTGTTGATTTTGATACCGATATCAACTGTTATTGCGAAGTCACCTATTCATGGAATTCCCGTGAGTTCTGTGTATCGTTTGAGCTGCCGCTGAAATAGACTGGACGCAACTGGTCCATTGTCATAAAGACGGAACACGCTAAGCGCATGACGCAACACGGTCAGACGATGTAACCGACAAACTCAACGCGCCTCACGGATTTGGCTACGAGCACCGGTGAGACAATCTGCAAGGACTGTCAGTGTTCACAGCTCATTGAGCTAGAATGCCAGAATAGACGGTTTATGCCGGAATGCCAGAAATGCAGCATGTCAGTGATTGGTCAGTGCCTCTATATAAGGCTGTCCACGCCCAGACCTGAAGAAAGCGGCTGGGGGGGATCGGCGGATCGCTACGATATTTTGTGTGTTGATAGGCCGTTATATTAGTAATGCCACACCGCAAGTCCGAGCTCGCTATGTTGCGCCACGCGAGCGTGGCACGCGTTTTCCCAACCTACACAAAATTTGCGCGTTTCAAAAAATTGACTTTGATCGCTTATAAAATGAGTTTCGCTCGAGCTGGGCTGCTGATACTTGGTACCTATGCACTACATCTTAGTACATGTGTCCATGCTGGGTGCCACGCGAATCCACGCTGCCACGCGGGAGCGACGATTTGGGTAATTTTGCAGATTTTGACACGACGGCAGTCAAATCCGCCTTAATCGATTTTTTCGTTTTGATGTTATTTGATAGCGACGTGTCTGTTCTATCGAAATATGTAAAATTTAGCGTGGGGTTTTGGGGTCCTGCTCAAGTTACGGGCTAAAATATGAAAAAAGTCGTGTATTTGAGTGTCACTTTTGCTCTATTCTTATACATAACTTTTTCATGTTAAATCTTTTTGCCGAAATTTTTGTGCACCATGCAACTATACTCATACCTATTATTTTCGATGGGGAATTCATAGAATTTGTGGCCCCACCTGCGGATTTTTCTCACAAAACCAAAAAAATCGGAAATTTTCTTAGTGAAAATCCTAGAAGTAGCTATAACTCCCACTGTAGAGGACCGATTTCCACCAAATTTGCAGCGTGAAGTGCGTGTCCACAAACAAATAAAATGCAGTTTTAAACGTTTCCGTGCAGGACCATTTTGGCGCCAAATTTGAAATTTTTTGTTTTTGAAATACGCTCTGCAGAAGACCTGGCAATATGGTAGTCGTATAGGCCAATTCGATGCCGCTGATCACGAATTTCGCATTAGTATTAACGTACGAGGTCTCCAAAACGAGATTTATTTGAAAAGAATTGCAGTCTTGCATCTCCACAAACATCCATTTATCTCAAACTCCAGGATATAATGGTCCAACGAAGTGTAAAAGCACCTCCACAAATCTCGTTTTGGAGACCTCGTACGTTAATACTAATGCGAAATTCGTGATCAGCGGCATCGAATTGGCCTATACGACTACCTTATTGTCAGGTCTTCTGCAGAGCATATTTCAAAAACAAAAAATTTTAAATTTGGCGCCAAAATGGTCCTGCACGGAAACGTTTAAAACTGCATTTTATTTGTTTGTGGACACGCACTTCACGCTGCAAATTTGGTGGAAATCGGTCTTCTACAGTGGGAGTTATAGCTACTTCTAGGATTTTCACTAAGAAAATTTCCGATTTTTTTGGTTTTGTGAGAAAAATTCGCAGGTGGGGCCACAAATTCTATGAATTCCCCATCGAAAATAATAGGTATGAGTATAGTTGCATGGTACACAAAAATTTCGGCAAAAAGATTTAACATGAAAAAGTTATGCATAAGAATAGAGCAAAAGTGACACTCAAAATCACGACTTTTTTCATATTTTGGCCCGTAACTTGAGCAGGACCCCAAAACCCCACGCTAAATTTTACATATTTCGATAGAACAGACTCGTCGCTATCAAATAAGATCAAAACGAAAAAAATCGATCCAGGCGGATTTGACTGCCGTCGTGTCAAAATTTGCAAAATTACCCAAATCGTCGCTCCCGCGTGGCAGCGTGGATTCGCGTGGCACCCAGCATGGACACATGTACTAACATGTAGTGCATAGGTACCAAGTATCAGCAGCCCAGCTCGAGCGAAACTCATTTTATGAGCGATCAAAGTCAATTTTTTGAAAACGCGCAAATTTTGTGTATGTTGGGAAAACGCGTGCCACGTTCGCGTGGCGCAACATAGCGAGCTCGGACTTGCGGCGTTGCATTACTAATATAACGGCCTATCAACACACAAAATATCGCAGCGATCCGCCGATCCCCCCCAGCCGCTTTCTTCAGGTCTGGGCGTGGACAGCCTTATATAACTGTAGAACCATGTCACAAATGCTTATTAGCTTACGACCTCTCAATTTCTGCATTCACATTCGTCAATAAATGACGTTCTTTTTTTGTCAATTTATGAAATTTTGACAAATAATTGCGTATTTCTATGAAATTCCACATTTGCAAAAAATTTCTTTTGTGTTACAAATTATCCGCGGTCCATGCTCTTTCCATTTCTGAAGAAATTTCGCCGCTACCTCATCAGACGAAAACGTCAATTTTGACATTATTTTTAATTCTAAATACCTCGAAATTGCGATTTATTAAAACTGCAAAACTATGTCACAAATTCTTGTTGATATACGGCCTTTTCATTTCTGCATTCACATTCGTCAATAAATGACGTTATATTTTTGTCAGTTTATGAAATTTTGACAAATAAATCGTATGTTTCTAGTTAAATTCCACATTTGAAAAAATTTCTTTTGTGTTACAAATTGTCCACGTCATATGCTCTTTCCATTTCTGAAGAAATTTCGTCGCTAGCTCATCAGGTGAAAAAGTCGATTTTCGACATTTTCATATTTTAATTGGAAATATCTCTAAATTGCAATTTTTCAAAACTGTAAAACCATGTCACAAATTCTTATTGGCGTACGACGTATCAGTTTCTGCATTCATATTCGTCAATAAATGACCTTGCCATTTGTGTCAATTTATGAAATTTTTACAAATAATCGTGTATTTCTATTAAATTCCACATTTGCAAAAAACTTCTTTTGTGTTACAAATGATCAGCGGTCTGTGGCTCTTTCCATTTCTGAAGAAATTTCGCGGTTAGCTCATCAGGTGAAAAAGTCGATTTTCGACATTTTTGAATTTTAGTTGTGAATATCTCGAAAATGCGAAATTAGCAACAGAAACGGACATCGGATCCGTACTCAGCGACCTTGACTCTACTTGGCCACATATGTCACATATCTTACTTCGGTGCCACGGACGGATACACACACACACACACAGACAGACAGACAGACAGACAGACAGACAGACAGACAGACAGACAGACAGACAGACAGACATTGTCATCCGTATATATACACCTCGCCGCGCTGAGGCGCGGCGAAATAGCGCCGCAAGCAAAAATTTTGACCAATTTTGGACTAATTTTGGGAAAATTTCTTTAATGTTTCCGGTTTTCTCTGGGTAGGTAGAGGGGGTTGGGGGGGGGGGGGGGGGGGGTCTGCGGCGAAAATTTCTAGGGGGGGGGGGGGGGGTATCCGGAAATCCCGTCCGGATGGCCAAGGTGAGGGGGGGCTATTTTTAAAATTTCAAAATTGAAATATCTCGAAATTGGAATTTATTAAAACTGTAAAACTATGTCACAAATTCTTATTGGCATACGGCCTTACCATTTCTGCGTTCAAATTCGTCAAAAAACGACGTTCTATTTTGTTATTTAAATTCCATATTTACAAAAAATTTCTCTTGCGTTACAAATTATCCGCAGTCTATACTCTTTCCATTTCTGAAGAAATTTCGCCGCTATATCATCAGGTGAAAAAGTCGATTTTCGACATTTTCATATTTTGATTGAAAATATCTCGAAATTGTAATTTTTAAAAACTGCAAAACTATGTCACAAATACTTATTGGCATACGACCTTTCCATTTCTGCATCCACATTCGTCAATAAATGACGTTGTATTTTAGTCAATTTATGCAATTTTGACAAATAATCGCTTATTTCTATTAAATTCCACATTTGCAAAAGAATTCTTTTGTGTTACAAATTACCCGCGGTCCATGCTCCTTCCATTTCTGAAGAAATTTAGCGGCTAGCGCATCAGACGAAAAAGTCGATTTTCGACATTTTCAAATTTTAATTGCGAATATCTCGAAAATGCGAAATTAGCAACAGAAACGGACATCGGATCCGTACTCAGCGACATCGACTCTACTTGACCACATATGTCACTGACGTTACTTCGGTGCGACGAACGGACAGACAGACATTGTCATCCGTATATGCTGCACCCGGACGGCGCAATCCTCCAGAATGTGCAATATTGCACGATCTGGAGGGGTGCCCCTCCAAACTGCGCAATATGGCGCTTTCTGGAGGGCAGCCCCTCCAGAATGTGCAATGAGCTGCTAGCACGTCGAATTCTTTAACTTTTACGTTTAATTCTTTTACCAGGAAGTTGTTTCCTTCCATATCAGGCTATGCTTAGGCTCGCCCTGCGCCCAGAAACGGATCACAAGAGTCTAGTCGGCGTCGCAGTCTGGCGGGTCGAAGCTTAGGCTTAACGCGACCGGTGACCGACTTCAGAGCGCGCGGAGCGCGCCCTGAAGTTGGTGGTCGCGCTAAGCCTCAGTTTTCGACCCGCCAGGCGCGACGTCGACAGAGTTTTAGTGCAAACTGTAAGTGGGATGAACACTCCTCCATCTAATTCACCTCCTGCTCAGGCCTGCTGAGCCCCGCCGACCAGATATTGCGCGGTTTGGAGGGGCCGCCCTCCAGAACGCGCCATATTGCGTAGTCTGGAGGGAAACCCTCCAGATTGCGCAATCTGGCTGGATTGCGGAAAGTGGATGCAACATATACACCTCGCCGCGCTGAGGCGCGGCGAAACAAGCTGTTTTAAAAAAGTTGAGTTGTTTTATTAATACAGAGTGGTTTGTGAGTGTTTTAAAGTGGAAGAGTAAAAGAGTGGATACTTTTGTAAAGTATTTCGAAGCCTTTCCGATATGACGCGCGCCCGCCCGGAGTCCACTAATCATGCGCTACTTTTGACACGCTCCTTTCTGAGGGGGTCTTGCAGGGCAACATTGGGATCGCCCGGGATTAATTTTTTAAGCAAGACACACGCATTTTTGAGCGGTTGTTGCAAGGCAACATTGGGATCGCCCGGGATTAATTTTTTTAGCAGACAAAGTTGTTCGTAAGACAAGGGTTTTAAAAAAACAAAAGTATTTCTTTAGGAATGACCGTTCAACAACTGCCTCAACGTAAGCTTTCAAACGGTCGAACGAATGCCGCTCTACAACGTAAGACGAGCGAGTTAGGGCCCATTTGCTGTTTGAACCTTTGAGTTACTGTAGCTCGCGATATTCAAACTTTTGAGTTTCGACCAATAGAAGAACAAATGATCTGTGAGTCAAGATCTATCCAGCAACTCAAGATCGTCTCTCTATGACGCACGCTGAGCGAGTTAGAGCGATTTCTACGCAAAAAACGCGAGAATGTCGCTTTTCGTGGTGCGTGTTTGCGTAATTAACAAAATTTTTACGCCAAGTGAAAGAGCACGTCGAGACCTTTTAGTTGACCTATCGCACGCCGCTCTACGACATAAGACGAGCGTGTTAGAGCCGTTTTGCGTTTTGGACCCTCGGGTTACTGTAGCGCGCGCAATTCAAACTTTTGAATTTCGACTTCTCTTAACGGAATTATCAGTGTGCCGAAATCTATTCAACGAACTCAAGATCGTCTCTCTATGACGCAAGACGAGCGAGTTAGATAAGTTTCGCGTTTTAAACCTTTGGGTTACTGTAGCTCCCGAAATTCAAACTTTTGAGTTTCGACCAATAGAAGAACAAATGATCAGTGAGTCGGGAGCTATCCAACCAACCCAAGATCGTCTCCCTACGACGCACGCTGAGCGAGTTAGAGCGATTTCTGCCTTAAAAACGCGAGAATGCCGCTTTTCGTGTTGCGTGTTTGCGTAATTAACAAAAGTTTAAATGCCAAGTGAAAGAGCACGTCGAGACCTTTTACTTGACCTATCGCACGCCGCTCTACGACGTAAGACGAGCGAGTTAGAGCAGTTTTCCGTTTTGGCCTTCGGGTTACTGTAGCGCGCGCAATTCAAACTTTTGACTTCGAAGTCTCTTAGCAACATTACCAGTGAGTCGAGACCTAGCCATAAAGCCCAAGATCTACTTCCTACGACTTACCAACGCCGAGATCTGAGAGCGTGACGGACGAACGCACGCACGCACGCACGCACGATAAGCTCTCGTAGGGGTTCGCCCGGCTGAGGCCGGGCGAAAAAATAAACTTCGTTTCGCTCAATGGACAGAAGTACGACACGGCTTGTTTGCTCATAGTGCGTTCTTTTGTGCTCTGTCATACGTTTGTCAAAACTTTGACACGTTTTTTCGCTCGGCCTCAGCCGGGCGAACCCCTACGAGAGCTTTTCGTGCGTTCGTTCGTGCGTACGTGCGTTCGTCACGCTCTCAGATCTCGCCGTTGGTAAGTCGTAGGAAGGCGATCTTGGACTTTATGGATAGGTCTCGACTCACTGAGAATTGCGCTAAGAGGTTTCGAAATTCAAAAGTTTGAATTACGCGCGCTACAGTAACCCGAAAGTCAAAACTGAAAACGGCTCTAACTCGCTCGTCTTACGTCGTAGAGCGGTGTGCGATAGCTCAACTAAAAGGTCTCGACGTGCTCTTTCGTTTGGCATTAACAATTTTCTTAATTACGCAAACACGCAACACGAAAAGCGACATTCTCGCGTTTTTAACGCATAAATCGCTCTAACTTGCTCAGCGTGCGTCGTAGAGAGACGATCTTGAGTTGGCTGGATAGCTCTCGACTCGCTGATCATTTGTTCTTCAATTGGTCGAAACTCAAAAGTTTGAATTTTGCGAGCTACAGTAATCCAAACGCTTAAAACACAAAACTCCTCTAACTCGGTCGTTTTACGCTGTAGAGAGACGATCTTGAGTTCATTGGATAGGTTTCCGCACACTGATCATTCCGCTGAGAGACTTCGACATTCAAAAGTTTGAATTGCGCGCGCTACAGTAATCCGATAGTCCAAAAGGGAAAACGGCTCTAACACGCTCGTCTTACGTCTTAGAGCGACGTGCGATAGGTGAACTAAAAGGTCTCGTCGTGCTCTTTCACTTGGCAGTATAAATTTTCTTAATTACGCAAACACGCACCGCGAAAAGCGACATTCTCGCGTTTTTAACACAGAAATCGCTCTAACTCGCTCAGCGTGCGTCGTAGAGAGACGTTCTTGAGTTTGTTGGATAGCTCTCGACTCACTGATCATTTGTTCTTCGATTGGTCGGAACTCAAATATTTGAATATCGCGGGCTACAGTAACTCAAGGGTTCAAAATGCAATACTTCTCTAACTCGCTCGTCTTTCGTCGTAGAGAGACGATCTTGAGTTTGTTGAATAGGTTTCGGCAGACTGATCATTCCGTTAAGAGAAGTCGAGATTCAAAAGTTTGAATTTCGCGAGCTACAGTAACTCAACGGTTCAAACAGCAAAGCGGCCCTAACTCGCTCGTCTTACGTCGTAGAGAGGCGTGCGATAGCTCGCTTAAAAGATCGCGACGTGCTCTTATATGACACGACAAATTTTTTATTCAATTGGTAAATTACGTACTGAGGAAATTGAAATTTTCGTAGGAAAGTCGTAGAGATACGATCCTGGGTTCATTCGATAGGTCTCGACTCACTGATAATGCGCTAAGAGGAGTTGCGACTCAAAAATTTGAATTACGCGTGCTACAGTAATCCGAAGATCCAAAACGCAAAGCGGCTTATAACTCGCCCGTCTTGTGTCGTAGAGCGACAATCGACACGTCATTTGAATGGTCTCAACGTGCTCTGTCATGCGACTGCTAAACCTTTCCAATTAGTAAAATACGCACTCTGGAAATCGACATTCGCTTGACGTTTTGAGCACTATAAGGACTCTAACTCGCTCGTCTTGCGCTGTCGAGCGGCATTCGTTTTACCATTTGAAACCTTACGTTGAGGCTGTTGTTGAACACTCATTTCTAAAGAAATACTTTTGTTTTTTAACTCTTGCTTTACAAACAATTTTGTCTACTAAAAAATTAATCCCGGGCGATCCCAATGTTGCCTTGCAACAACCACTCAGAAATGCGTGTGTCTTGCTCAAAAAATCAATCCCGGGCGATCCCAATGTTGCCCTGCAAGAACCCCTCAGAAAGGAGCGTGTCAGAAGTAGCGCATGAATAGTGGACTACGGCGGGCGCACATCATATCGGAAAGGCTTCGAAATACTTCACAAAAGTATCCACTCTTTTACTCTTCCACTTTAAAACACTCACAAACCAATCTGTATTAATAAAACAACTCAACTTTTTTAAAACAGCTTGCTGTCACTTTTCAAAAGCGTGGCTCGAAAGAGGGATTTTCTTGCTCTAAAAACCAAATCCCGGGCGATATCAATATTGCTAAGCAATACCCTCTTGCGAAGGGGGAGCTCGTGAAGCGGAACAATACGGGCGATGAGCTCTCGCACTCTCTGCAGAAAGACCGCAACTCTATGCAATGTCAGTCAGAATACAAACTCAACTTTTTAATACCGGAGCTTGTTTCGCCGCGCCTCAGCGCGACGAGGTGTATATATGTGACGTCCAGAATCCGCATTCGTCCAGAATCGGCATATGCCTATTCTGGACGGCGACCCGTCCACATTCCGCATAATGCGGATTCTGGACGCGGCGCCGTCCAGAATCCGCCTTAGAGATTGGAGAAGCATGCTCCTGGCTCGATATGCGTAACTTGGACGGTCAGAATCAGAATCCGCATTTCTTGATCGAATACAATGTTACTTTCATTGAAGCATGATTTTCCTTTGAAATTAGGCTACGCTTAGGCTCGCCCTGCGCCCACAGTGCACAAGAGTCAGTCGGGGTCGCAGTCTGGCGGGTCGAAGCTTAGGCTTAACGCGACCGGTGACCGATGTAACTTCAGATGTCGTATCATGCCGGATACCATCATGAACGCGGCGATATCACAGAGCTTTAGATCAGTTGTACAGACAACCGTGTCGTGGTAATGGCTGCACTTGAATTGTGGTACGCGTTTTCAAGATACCTTCTCTAGATACGGCTAATTATGCGAATGAAATTCACTATACTGTTCACCAAGATTTGACAGGCACAAAGTATAGGTTGAACTTTTTTCGCCCGGCCTCAGCCGGGCGAACCCCTACGAGAGCTTATCGTCCGTGCGTCCGTGCGTCCGTCCGTTCGTTACGCTCTCAGATCTCGGCGTCGGTAAGTTGTAGGAAGGCGATCTTGGGCTTTATGGATAGCTCTCGACTTATTGGTAATGTTGCTAAGAGACTTCGAAATTCAAAAGTTTGAATTGCGCGCGCTACAGTAACCCGAAGGTTCAAACTGAAAACGGCTATTACTCGCTCGTCTTACGTCGTAGAGCGGCGTGCGATAGGTCAACTAAACGGTCTCGACGTGCTCTTTCGCTTGGCATTACAAATTTTCTTAATTACGCAAACACGCACCACGAAAAGCGACATTCTCGCGTTTTTAACGCAGAAATCGCTCTAACTCGCTCAGCGTGCGTCGCAGGGAGATGATCTTGCGTTGGTTGGATAGCTCTCGACTCACTGATCATTTGTTCTTCTATTGGTCGAAACTAAAAAGTTTGAATTTCGGGAGCTACAGTAACCCAAAGGTTTAAAACGCGAAACTTATCTAACTCGCTCGTCTTTCGTCATAGAGAGACGATCTTGAGTTCGCTGAATAGGTTTCGGCACACTGATAATTCCGTTAAGAGAAGTCGAAATTCAAAAGTTTGAATTGCGCGCGCTACAGTAACCTGAAGGTCCAAAACGCAAAACGGCTCTAACACGGTCGTCTTACGTCGTAGAGCGGCGTGCGAAAGGTCAATTAAAAGGTCTCGACGTGCTCTTTCAATTGACGTAAAAAAATTTGTTAATTGCGCAAACACGCACCACTAAAAGCGACATTCTCGCGTTTTTAGCATAGAAATCGCTCTAACTCGCTCAGCGTGCGTCGTAGAGAGACGATCTTGAGTTGCTGGATAGCTCTTGACTCACTGATCACTTCTTCTTCTATTGGTCGAAGCTCAAAGGTTTGAATATCGCGAGCTACAGTGACCCAAAAGTTCAAAACGCAAAACTTCTCTAACTCGCTCGTCTTCCGTCGTAGAGAGACGATCTTGAGTTTGTTGAATAGGTTTCGTCACACTAATCATTCCGTTAAGAGAAGTCGAGATTCGAAAGCTTGACTTTCGCGAGCTACAGTAACTCAAAGGTTCAAACAGCAAATCGGCCCTAACTCGCTCGTCTTACGTTGTAGAGCGGCATTCGTTCGACCGTTTGAAAGCTTACGTTGAGGCAGTTGTTGAACGGTCATTCCTAAAGAAATACTTTTGTTTTTTTAAACCCCTGTCTTACGAACAACTTTGTCTGTTAAGAAAATTAATCCCGGGCGATCCCAATGTTGCCCTGCAACAACCGCTCAGAAATGTGTGTGTCTTGCTCAAAAAAATAATCCCGGGCGATCCCAATGTCGCCCTGCAAGAACCCCTCAGAAAGGAGCGTGTCAAAAGTAGCGCATGAATAGTGGACTCCGGGCGGGCGCGCGTCATATCGGAAAGGCTTCGAAATACTTTACAAAAGTATCCACTCTTTTACTCTTCCACTTTAAAACACTCACAAACCACTCTGTATTAATAAAACAACTCAACTTTTTTAAAACAGCTTGTTACACACACAGCTTGTTTCGCCGCCCCCCAGGGCGGCGAACATAATACAGGGTGGCCCAATAAAAGTGAGACCCCTAACTTCGCGACCGCCGTTCTCGAGCGTGACTGCGCATATCAAGCCCCAAGTTGGACAGGACATACTACAGGGTGTTTTTGATAAGGTACTAAAATTTCAGCCCATTTCGTACACCAAAGAGAAGATGGCGTCGTTTTACGCAAGGTCATGTCGAAAACCGCGTGCGGCGCTTTTCACTGCAGGAGATCGTGCTGGAGCTGCTCCTCGGCCTTCTTCAGCTCCAGCACGATCTCCTGCAGTGAAAAGCGCCGCACGCGATTTTCGACATGACCCTGCGCAAAACGACGCCATCTTCTCTTTGGTGTACGAAATGGGCTGAAATTTTGGTACCTCGTCAAAAACACCTTGTAGTATGTCCTATCCAACTTTTGGCTTGATATGCGCAGTCACGCTCGAGAACGGCGGTCGCGAAGTTAGGGGTCTCACTTTTATTGGGCCACCCTGTATATACGGACGCTATTGTCTGTTCGTGTGTGTGTGTGTGTGTGTGTGTGTGTGTGTGTGTGTGTGTGTGTGTGTGTGTGTGTGTGTGTGTGTGTGTGTGTGTGTGTGTGTGTGTGTGTGTGTGTGTGTGTGTGTGTGTGTGTGTGTGTGTGTGTGTGTGTGTGTGTGTGTGTGTGTGTGTGTGTGTGTGTGTGTGTGTGTGTGTGTGTGTGTGTGTGTGTGTGTGTGTGTGTGTGTGTGTGTGTGTGTGTGTGTGTGTGTGTGTGTGTGTGTGTGTGTGTGTGTGTGTGTGTGTGTGTGTGTGTGTGTGTGTGTGTGTGTGTGTGTGTGTGTGTGTGTGTGTGTGTGTGTGTGTGTGTGTGTGTGTGTGTGTGTGTGTGTGTGTGTGTGTGTGTGTGTGTGTGTGTGTGTGTGTGTGTGTGTGTGTGTGTGTGTGTGTGTGTGTGTGTGTGTGTGTGTGTGTGTGTGTGTGTGTGTGTGTGTGTGTGTGAGAGAGAGAGAGAGAGAGAGAGAGAGAGAGAGAGAGAGAGAGAGAGAGAGAGAGAGAGAGAGAGAGAGAGAGTGAGAGAGGGAGAGAGAGAGAGAGAGAGAGAGAGAGAGAGAGAGAGAGAGAGAGAGAGAGAGAGAGAGAGAGAGAGAGAGAGAGAGAGTGTGTGTGTGTGTGTGTGTGTGGTGTCACAAAACTAGACACGACGGTTAGTGCCACCCAATGGAGTCGAATGCGCTGAGTAACGTGCCGCTGTCCGTTTCTATTGCTCATTTCGCTATTTCGAGATATTAACAATTAAAATACGAAAATGTCAAAATTGACACTTTTATTTACAAGTCGTATCGAGAAAGTTTTTGCTGAAATGGAAAGGGCATAAGACGCGATGAATTTGTGGCATAGTTTCGGATTTTGCAATTCACGAAATTAGGGATATTTTCAAGGTTTCGTCCCAAATTTCGACAAATTCAAAGAGCTTAAATTTCAAAACTTCTTTGCACGGATGTATCGAGCATAGTTTGCTAAGTATTTAACAAATAGTTTCAGCGAATATAATTAACGAAATTTAGGATATTTTTAAGGAGTTTGTTAAAATCCACAAATTTCGACGATTTCAAACAATAAATTTCAAAATTTCTTTTCACGGATGTGTCGAGCATAGTCTGCCAAGTATTGAGACCATGCTTGCCACAGCGATGGGGCTACCGACGACGTTGGGCGCGCATGAACTTGGCCGTCTGCTACGCCTCTGCCTGAACAACACCTTCATCAGCGTCAAGGAGAAGGTCTGAAAGCAGGACCATGGTCTGGCCATGGGGAAATCTCCCTCCCCAGTGGAAGCAGACTTCTTTATGGGATGGTTGGAGTCCCAGGCTTTGGAGCTGGCCCCTCTGAAGCCCAAACTATATGTCCGATATGTGGACGACTGCTTCCTGGTCTGGTCCCATAGCAGCGACGAGTTGCAGAGGCTCTCCCACCTCTTCAACTCCCAACACCCGGACATACAATTCACCATGGAGAGAGAACGCGACGGCCGCCTGCCATTCCTGGACGTGATGGTGGAAAGAGCTGTGCCGACTGTGGTACCGCAAGTCTTGCAACAGTCACAGCTTCATCTCCATGAACTCCTACCATCACTTCTCGCACAAACCGGCCGCACAAAGCGCTGACACATCGGGCGCTGCAGCACTGCTCAACTAACGAACTGCTGAACAAAGAGCTCCACTTCATCAGGCGCCTATTCTCTGAGCATGGCTTCTCCCACAGGGCCATTCAGCGCGCCATGGCGCCAATTCTGAGCCGCGACCAAGACGAGCCTCCAACTGAGAAGGAGAAACCGCTGGCTACAGTCTTGCTGCCCTATGTGGAGGGACTGTTTAGCCAGCTACAGCGTCTGGGAAAGTCTGTGGGAATTCGCTTCGTGCCCTGCAGCACCAGATCGGTGAAAACCGAACTGGGCAGCCAAAAGGACGTCACACCTGAAGAGAGACGGTCAGGAGTCGTCTACTGCGCCAACTGCAGCTGTGGCCAAGTCTACATTGGCCAAACTGACAGGCCGCTCTGCGTGCGCGTGCGTGAGCATGCCAGCGACTGGGTGAATGGGGTGCGCGCTTTCTGCCACCATTCTGCCCCAGCTCATCAGCCCGCCTTCGACCAGACGAAGATTTTGGCCATTGAAAGAAGCACTGAACTCAGAGAGCTGAAAGAGGCGCTCCTCATCGCTCAGGGGGGGGGGGGGCGCCAGATGTATCGAAAACGTCAATCTTGGAACGAAATCTGCCCTCAACAAGAACAGAGGGAGGAACCTCAATCAGATATGGCAGACAGTGACGCGCAGACTGCGGCCATTGCCATTAGGCGACTGATTTCGTATTTTCGCAGTTGCTTAGGATGCGCGCGCGCGACTGTGTGTGATTGATGTGTGAGGGTGCTACTGTTGTTTCAGTGCCTGACGACGGCTCCGATTGTGGGCCGACAACTCGCTTGAAATTTCCCTGGTGCAGACATGGATGGCACTGCCACATCGACGGGCGTCAAACAATAACTGCACAGCTGACGGTTTCCTGAAGTCAATTTATCAAATAGTTTCAGATTTTATACTTAACGAAATTAGGGATATTTTCAAGGTTTTTGTCAAAATTCTCAAATTTTGACAAATTCAAACAGCTTTAATTTAGAACTTTGCACGGATGTATCGAGCATAGTCTGCCAAGTATTTAGCAAATAGTTTCAGCGAATCAATTTCAAACAGTTTAAATTTCAAAATTTCTTTTCACGGATGTGTCGAGCATAGTCTGCCAAGTATTTATCAAATAGTTTCAGATTTTATAACTAACAAAATTAGGGATATTTTAAAGGGTATTGTCAAAACTCCCAAATTTCGACAATATCAAACGGTTTATATTTCATAATTTCTTTACATGGTTGTGTCGGGCATAGGCTGCCAAGTATTGAGCAACTCGTTCTAGTTTTTATAATTAACGAAGTTTGGGATATTTTCACGGTTTTTGTCAAAATTTCCTAATTACGACAATTTCAAAGAGCTTAAACTTCACAATGTCTTTGCGTTGATGCATTGGGCATAGTCTGTCAAGTATTTAGCAAATAGTTTCTGATTTTATAATGAACGAAATTTGGGATATTTTTTGTTAAAATCCTCAAATTTCGACAATTTCAAATAGCTCAAATTTCAAATTGTCTTTGCATGGTTGTATAGGGCATATAGTCTGCCAAGTATTTAGCAAATAGTTCTAGATTTTATAATTAAAGAATTTTGGTATTTTTTCAAGGTTTTTGTCAAAATTGCAAAATTTCGACAATTTCAAGCAGCTTAAGTTGCAAAATATCTTTGTGTGGATGCATCGGGCCCTAAGCCCAAAAGGATAGGGCGTCGTCCCATTTATACCCTTTTCAATAGGGCGTCGTCCCATTTAGACTCTTCTATGCACTGTGTGCCTGCGGCGAATTTCTCTGATCCATTTATGGATCAGTTGGCACAAATATAAGCGCAAAGTGTGGCTGCGGCGAATCTTCTGATCCATTTGTGGATCAGGTATCACGAACAAATTCCTAGACCAATTGCGGCGATACCCCATCAGATTGTCGACTATATGTCTAGCGGCACTTCACTATCCAGTGCAAATTATCGCGCGCACCCTCTCAAGTTTAGACTGATGCCAACGTGGTGCCACAGTTTTTACACAAAGCTTGTTTCGCCACCCCCCAAGGCATACAATATATATGTTGCAGTCAATGCCCGTCTTCAGTCAATGCCCGTCTAGACGGCCATCGCCTGATGCGTCAGGCGCGGGCGTAGGGCGAGCCTAAGCATAGCCTGATTTCAAAGGGATATACTGCGTCGGAAACTACAAGCTGTGTGAAACTACTAGAACTACTAGAACTACTAGAACGGTGAAACTACTATAAACTGTGAAACTACTAGAACGGTGTGCCCTGCGGGAGCAAATGCCACGTGGGTAGCAAAACGTGCATGAATTAACTGGTACATGTTTGTATTCGCGCTTCGTATCTGCTTTCTGGTGCATGGCTGTTCTCTGAATCGTCAATTGTTTACTCGCCGCATAATGAAGAGATTATGATATGGCGGGGAGGCCTGTCGGACGCGGCGAATAGCGTGTGGTGTGGGGGGGAGGGCATTAGGTTGGACAGAGGCGCCATACATCACCAAGCGCCCCCTTGCATATCCCATAAACCCGCGTTATTGCTTTAAAGCAACCCGCATCAGCTATTGAAATTTGGGGTTTTCGCGATGCATCCTTCTCGATACGGTACTTATCCCATACTATTATCTTAGTAGGGTACTCATCCAGTATCGATAATTCTTCCCGGGCGGACGTATCCCGGGCTCGCTATTCTTAGTACGCGATGCAAAATCAATCGCGAGCAGAAAATTATTAGTTAGGTATGCAAGTAATATTGATAATTTTTTAGCGCAGGTTTATGGGATATCAGTGGGGGAGATCTCGCGATGTGCGCCAGCCGGCGCGTGATGCGCGATCCCATGATGGGCTAGTCCAACAAGGTATACCATGTTGGGCTAGCCCAATCCCAGATTGGGCTGAATACCATGTTGGGCTACGACATATATATGTCACGGGGAGAACCCGAGTTCAGGGAGAACCCGAGTACTCGGGTTCTCCCTGGTTATTTAGTGAGAACCCGAGTACTCGAGTTGTCACTGATGCAGTTGGTGAGAACCCGAGTAGAGAGGCGGCGGGCGGCAGGGCGCGCTCGACCAAGGGCACCCGCGCAGTACAATGAACCCTACCAATGTACATAGTGGGCGAATAATCGCCGCTTTCCATCTGCAATAGCAGCTTCTAATTTGGGGAAAGCATTTGCAACATAATTTGAGGAAGTCCGGTTGACATTAGGATTATGTGTCTTAAACAGCTGTATATTCCTTTGAATTCAGGCTATGCTTAGGCTCGCCCTGCGCGCACAATGCACAAGAGTCAGTCGGCGTCGCAGTCTGGCGGGTCGAAGCTTAGGCTTAACGCGACCGGTGACCGACTTCAGGGCGCGCGGAGCGAGAATTGTCCTGTTGCAAGATCTGTCCGTTGCAAGATCTGTCCTGTTGCAAGATCTGTCCTGTTGCAAGATCTGTCCTGTTGCAAGATCTGTCCTGTTGCAAAATCTGTCCTGTTGCAAGATCTGTCCTGTTGCAAGATCTGTCCTGTTGCTCCTGTTGCAAAACCTGTCTTGTTGCAGAAGGTCTGTCCTGTTGCGAGCCAATGGCACTGGTCGCCTCGCGCGACCATCCTGTTGCAACGTCTATACTGTTGCAACATTTGTCCTGTTGCAGAAAGTCTGTCCTGTTGCACGCCGACAGCGCTGACTGCCCTCGCGAACGCGCCGTACAAAGCGCCGCGCAAAACAAATGATAGAGAGCGGGCAGATTTTCCTGTTGCAAAATCTGTCCTGTTGCAAGATTTGTCCTGTTGCAAAATCAGGCCTGTTGCAAGATCTGTCCTGTTGCAAGATCTGTCCTGTTGCTCCTGTTGCAAAACCTGTCTTGTTGCAGAAGGTCTGTCCTGTTGCGAGCCAATGGCACTGGTCGCCTCGCGCGACCATCCTGTTGCAACGTCTATACTGTTGCAAGATTTGTACTGTTGCAGAAAGTCTCTCCTGTTGCAAGCCAACGGCGCTGACTGCCTCGCGAACGCGCCGTACAAAGCGCCGCGCAAAACAAATGGTAGAGAGCCGCCAGATCCAATGCAAGCTAAGGGGGGCGAGCCTGATTGAGCGGCGACGTTGCCTTGCCGTACTGTTCAGGCGATGCCTGCGTTGAAGGCAGGCAGCAACAGGCGGCGCTGGCCGTGCAGGGATTGATTGCCGCCGCTGGCGTCCCGCTGGCGTCTAGGCGCGCGCGTGCTGAAGCGTCGCGTGGCGAAGTGCTAGCGAGGCAAGCGCATGCTGAAGCGTCGCGTGGCGAAGTGCTAGGGAGGCAAACCTCGACAGACAGACAGACAAAACACCTAGCTAGCATAGTAATGTAGACTAGGGTCTATAGCCCGTGGATGACGCATTGCAGCTTCAGAGACTGATGTCGCGCAGCTGACGCGCTGCAGCTTCAGAGACCGATGTCGCGCAGCTGACGTGCTGCAGCTTGAGAGACCGATGTCGCGCAGCTGACGCGCTGCAGCTTCAGAGACCGATGTCGGGCAGCTGACGCGCTGCAACTTCAAACACCGATGTCGCGCAGCTGACGCGCTGCAGCTTCAGAGGACCGATGTCGCGCAGCTGACGTGCTGCAGCTTCAGAGACCGACTAGCCGTTCCTTCCTGTTGCAGAAGAATTTGTGTGATCTGAATAGCACGGAATGTAGTCGTCAATGGCCGTAATGTCCTGTTGCATAATCTGTCCTGTTCAAGGTCTGTCCGTTGCAAGGTCTGTCCTGTTGTGAGCCAACGGCGGTGGTCGCCTCGTGAGCGCGCCGCAACGTCCGTCCTGTTCATTGTCAAGGTCTGACCTGTTGCAAGGGCTGTCCTGTTGCAAGGTCTCTCCTGTTGCAAGATCTATCCTGTTGCAAGGCCTGTCCTGTTGCCTGTTACAAAATCTGTCCTGTTGCAAGATCTGTCCTGTGGTAAGATCTGTCCTGTTGCAAGATTTGCCCTGTTGCAAAATCTGCCCTGTTGCAGAAGGTCTGTCCTGTTGCGACCCAACGATGCTGGCCGCCTCGCGAGACCATCCTGTTGCCACGTCTGCCCTGCTGCAAGATCTGTCCTGTTGCAAGATTTGCCCTGTTGTAAGATCTGTCCTGTTGCAAGCTCTGTCCTGTTGCAGGGTCTGTCCTGTTGCAAGATCTGTCCTGTTGCAAGATCTGTCCTGTTGCAAGATCTGTCCTGTTGCAAGATTTGTCCTGTTGCAAAATCTGTGCTCTTGCAAGATTTGTCCTGTTGCGAGATCTGTCCTGTTGAAGGATCTGTCCTCTTGAAACATCTGTCCTGTTGCAGGGTCTGTCCTGTTGCAAGATTTGTCCTGTTGGAAGATCTGTCCTGTTGCAAGATTTGTCCTGTTGCAAAATCTGTCGTCTTGCAAGGTCTGTCCTGTTGCAAAATCTGTCCTGTTGCAAAATCTGTCCTGTTGAAACTTTTGTCCTGTTGCAAAATCTGTCCTGTTGCAAGATCTGCCCTGTTGCAAGATCTGTCCTGTTGCAAGATTTGTCCTGTTGCAAGATTTGTCCTGTTGCAATTGCAAGATTTGTCCTGAAGGTCTGTCCTGTTGCGAGCCAATGGCACTGGTCGCCTCGCGCGACCATCCTGTTGCAACGTCTGTACTGTTGCAACATTTGTCCTGTTGCAGAAAGTCTGTCCTGTTGCACGCCGACAGCGCTGACTGCCTCGTGAACGTGCCGTACAAAGCGCCGCGCAAAACAAATGATAGAGAGCGGGCAGATTTTTATACTCCACAAAAAAGTGTGGAGTATATAGCGATTGTGCGCGAAACGCAGTAATTTTAACCGGATGGGGTTCGCGCATGAAGCGGCCGATTTGCAAACGGTCTTTTGCGTTGGGTAGGCCTAGTGGGTGGGCAGGGTGGACACCAAACGGGGTCACGCTGCGGGACCCCGTTGGCGGGAAATTCAAAAATTTAAATTTTCAAAGTACTGAAAAAGGCATTAGGCAAGGTAGAACTCGAAAAAGTTGCATATAATGGTATATACTATCTTTTGATATGTTGTAGTACTCGATAGTGCCGAACACGGAAAAAAAGAATTGGATCGCTGCGGGACCAATTTTGGCGCCAAATTTGAAAAATTCGCGAATTTCGGTCCCGGGTCAACTTTGACTGGCTGCTGTGCGAGCTAGGTAGCAGCTAGAGCGGCGAGACCACTCTTGGTGCTCCTTCCCAGATGTCCTCTATCGAATGAGCCATGAACGGAGAAAATCGGGCGAAACACAACAAACTTTCTTACACTGCGACTTTTTCGACTTCGGGGTCGAAAATTGCGATTTTCGCGTTTCGGCGCCTAGAGCGCTCGAATGCGTCGCCGAATCGTTCCAAAAGTGGTTTCAAACGATTCTGCGCTTAAATCTGGCCCAGAAAAGTATTTTGGAAAAATTGTCGAAGCTACAGTATCCCTCCCGCGTCCGTTAGAATTTTGGGCGTCGGGTCGACTTTGCCAATATTGTGCTCGATTTCGGGGTTTTCGGGGGCGCTGATTACGAATTTGGTATCCGTTCAGTGTATAGATGATGTTTGAACGTACCTACGACGAATTTGTATGCTACCATACCCCAAGTGCAGAATTTCAGTTCCTGGAGTCCATAGGAAGTTAGGGGTGTGTTGTATGTTGATCCTGGGGTACTGTGGGACGTAGATCACGAATTCGGCATTACTTTTGCGATTGGGTGTGTCAGGAGGCCACAACAGCAGAGGAGTTACTGTGCATAGGAGTTCAAATTTGTGGAGTATACTGCGTCCCCCGGACGACTTGCCTGGTCCTGTTGCAAAATCTGTCCTGCTGCAAGATTTGTCCTGTTGCAAAATCAGGCCTGTTGCGAGCTAATGGCACTGGTCGCCTCGCGCGACCATCCTGTTGCAACGTCTGTACTGTTGCAAGATTCAGTCCTGTTGCAAGGTCTGTCCTGTTGCAAGATGTCCTGTTGCAAAATCTGTCCTGTTGCAGAAGGTCTGTCCTGTTGCGAGCCAATGGGTCTCTCCTCTTGCAAGCCAACGGCGCTGACTGCCTCGCGAACGCGCCGTACAAAGCGCCGCGCAAAACAAATGGTAGAGAGCCGCCAGATCCAATGCGAGCTAAGGGGAGCGAGCCTGATTGAGCGGCGACGGTGCCTTGCCGTACTGTTCAGGCGATGCCTGCGTTGAAGGCAGGCAGCAACAGGCGGCGCTGGCCGTGCAGCGATTGATTGCCGCGGCTGGCGTCCCGCTGGCGTCTAGGCGCGCGCGTGCTGAAGCGTCGCGTGGCGAAGTGCTAGCGAGGCAACCTCTACGGACGGACGGACACTACACCTAGCTAGCTTAGTAATGTAGATGTCGCGCCGCTGACGCGCTGCAGCTTCAAACACCGATGTCGCGCAGCTGACGCGCTGCAGCTTCAGAGGACCGATGTCGCGCAGCTGACGCGCTGCAGCTTCTGTCAAAGGTTGGAGGTCGCCGGTCTCGATGTCGCTTTGCGCCGACTGCGCCTCTCTCCGTAATCAGCCAAGAGACCGCCCGGGACAGTGGCACCTGACAAAGCGACGTTTTGCGCTTCGCCTGTGCCCGTGACTCGTGCGCCGTTCTTGGTCAGAAGACGAAACCCCGTGTTGACGGTGCTTTGACAGTGTGTAAAGCATATTGTTATCAACTTGGGTCTCACAGCGAACACAGTGTGTAAAGCAAATGGTGCGCAAGTTGGGTCTCACAGCGAAGCAAGCCGTACTATGGCGGAATCGTAATCGTTGTTGCGAAGAATGTTCTTCCGAAAACGGCCGAAATGTGCCCGAAAATCGCGAATTTCGGACGATTTAGGCGGCGGCCGAAGACGAAACTTGGGCCAGATGGTGCAGCGTCGAACGGCGGTTCCGTTGATGCACGGCTCGTCGCGATGCGCCGCCGCAGTCGGGAGTTAGCGCCAAAAATGTGCCAAAAACGATATTTTCGGAATTTCGACCGAATTTCGACGGCGGTCCAAGACCAAACTTCGGCCAGATGGTGCCGGGCGGAAGGCGGTTCCGAAAATGTATAGATGTCCGGGATCCGTCGCCGCTGTCGAGAGATATTTTGTTGACAGACAAACAGACAGACAAACAGACTGACAGACAGCGCGCGATTAGTAAAGAGGATTCCTCTTGACGTACCCTTCCATTCTACGTTTACATTCATCAAGGAAAAAAAGTTTTTGGCAAATTATGAAATTTTGACATTTCTGTCGAATTTTGAACATTTCTATCAAATTTAATACTTGCGAAAAATTTCTTTTATGTTACCAATTATCCGTAGTCTCTGCGCTTGCCATTTCTGAAGAAATTCCGCTGCTAGCCCATCAGACGAAAATGTCGTTTTTTGACATTTTTAAATATTTAATTCCAAATATTTCAAAATTGCAATTTATTGAAACTGCAAAACTATGTCACAGATTCTTATTGGCAAACGGCCTTACCATTTCTTCATTCACATTCGTCATTAAATGACGTTCTATTTTTTGTCAATTTATGGACTTCTGACAAATAATCGCGTATTTCTATCAAATTTCACATTTGCAAACATTTTGTTTTGTGTTACAAATTATCCGGTGGCTATACCTTTTCCATTTCCGAAGAAATTTCGCCGCCAGTCCATCATACGAAAATGTCGATTTTCACATTTTTAAATTTTAATTCAAAATATCTCGAAATTGCAATTTATTAAAACTGCAAAACTACATCACAAATTCTTATTGACATACGGCCTTACTATTTCTGCATTCACATCTGTCAATAAATGACGTTCTATTTTTGTCTATTTATCAAATTTTGACAAACAATTGTGTATTTCTATTAAATTTCACATTTACAAAAAATTTCTTTTGTGTTACAAATTATCCTCTGTCTATGGCCTTTCCATTTCTGAAGAAATTTCGCCGCTAGCTTATCAGGCGAAAAAGTCGATTTTCGACATTTTTGAATTTTAATTGTGAATATCTCGAAAATGCAAAATTAGCAACAGAAACGAACATCAGATCCGTACTCAGCGACCTTGACTCTACTTGACCACATATGCCACATATCTTACTTCGGTGCCACGGACGGACACACACACACACACACAGACAGACAGACATTGTCATCCGTATATATACACCTCGCCGCGCCGAGGCGCGGCGAAAAAAGTTCAACCTATACAACGTGTCTGTCAAACCTTGGGGAACAGTATAGTAAACTTTGTAGACATCGTCAGCCGTATCTAGAGAAGGTACCGGGTGTTTTTTTTAATTCAGCAAATCGGAAATCTTAATAACTTTTGCGTGAGTTAACATAGACGGACGAAAATTGCACACGATAGACACAAAACTATGCCATTACATGTGTTACCAAATGGCATGATTTAGCTTCAAACTCCACAAGTTGCAGGGGATCAAAGTTGGTGTCCAAAATTTCTTGGAAGTGCCCTACTGGAAAGCCTAGAACTCAAGCAATAGGCGACACTTTTTCACGTGACTTGCACCATCATATGCAAAAGAAAATGAGCTTTCATATGCCGCAAAAACCAACTCTGTAGTTAATATAACGCCAAAGTTACAGCTCGTCGAAGTTGGCCAAGAAGTGCCGTCGCGTAAGCTCCTCGCACTTGCGACACTCCTCGGCACCGAAAGCCCCCGCGACGGCACTTCTTAACCAACTTCGACGAGCTGTAACTTTGGCGTTATATTAACTACAGAGTTGGTTTTTGCGGCATATGAAAGCTCATTTTCTTTTGCATATGATGGTGCAAGTCACGTGAAAAAGTGTCGCCTATTGCTTGAGTTCTAGACTTTCCAGTGGGGCACTTTCAAGAAATTTTGGACCCCAACTTTGAGCGCCTGCAACTTGTGTAATTTGAAGCGAAATCATGCCATTTGGTAACACATGTAATGGCATAGTCTTGCGTCTATCGTGTGCAAGTTTCGTCCGTCTAGGTCAACTCACGCAAAAGTTATTAAGATTTTCGATTTGCTGAATTAAAAAAAAACACCCGGTATCTTGAGAACGTGTACCGCAAACCAAGTGCAGCTATTCTCACGATACTGTTGTCTGTACAGCTGATCTAAAGCTCAGTGATATCGCCGCGTTCGCTATATGTTATCGGCATGATACGACGCCGTTCATCTGAAGTTTTATACCAGTGTGAATACGCCACATCGAACAAAAAAACTTGCCAACTGTTTGGCGCAGTCGTTCTCTACCAGGAATTCCGTTTGGTGTGTGTATTTCTGCGTTGACATTCATCAATGACCAACAGTTTTGGTCATATGGAATTATGGAATTTTGGCATTTCTATCAAATTTTGAAAATTTCTGTCAAATTTAACATTTGCAAAAATTTGCTCTTGTTATACTAATTATCCGTTGTCTATGGGCTTGCCATTTCTGAAGAAATTTCGTCGCTAGTTCATCAAGCGACAAAGTCGATTCTAATTGTAAATATTCTAATTCGACATTTTCGTATTCTAATTGTAAATATTTCTAAATTGCACTTTTCGAAACTGCAAAACTATGTCACAAACTCGTATTGGCGTACGACCTATCCATTTCTGCATTCACATTCGTCAATAAATGACGTTCAATTTGTGTCAATTCAAGGAATTTTGACAAATAATCGCGTATTTCTATTAAATTCCACATTTGCAAAAATCTCTTTTGTGTCACAAATTATCCGCGGTCTATGCTCTTTCCATTTCTGAAGAAATTTCGTCGCTAGTTCATCAGGTGAAAAAGTCGATTTTCGACATTTTCGAATTTTAGTTGTAAATAACTCTAAATTGCACTTTTTCGAAACTGAAAAACTATGTCACAAATTCTTATTGGCGTACGACCTATCCTTTTCTGCATTCACATTCGTCAATAAATGACGCTCAATTTGTGCCAATTTATGGAATTTTGACAATAATCGCGTATTTCTGTTAAATTCCACATTTGCAAAAAATTCTTTTGTGTCACAAATAATCCGCCGCCTATGCTCTTTTCATTTCTGAAGAAATTTTGCACCTAGTTCATCAGGTGAAAAAGTCGATTTTCGACATTTTCGAATTTTAATTGTAAATATCTCTAAATTGCAATTTTTCAAAACTGTAAAACTATGTCACAAATTCTTATTGGCGTACGACCTATCCATTTCGGCATTCATATTCGTCAATAAATGATGTTCTATTTGTGTCAATTTATGGAATTTTAATAAATAATCGTGTATTTCTATTAAATTCCACATTTGCAAAAAAATTCCTTTGTGTTACAAATAATCCGCGGTCTATGCTCTTTCCATTTCTGAAGAAATTTCGTCGCTAGCACATCAGGCGAATAAGTCGATTTTCGACATTTTGGAATTTTAATTGCGAATATCTCGAAAATGCGAAATTAGCAACAGGAACGGACACTGAATCCGTACTCAGCGACCTTGACTCTACTTGTCCACATATGTCATATATCTTACTTCGGTGGCACGGACGGACACACACACACACACACATTGTCGTCCGTATATATGTCACAGGCGATGGCCGTCTTCAGGCGATAGCCGTCTAGACGGCTGTCGACTGGTCGATCAGGCCGCGGCCGTCTAGACGGCAATCGCCTGATGCGTCAGGCCGCGGCCGTCTAGACGGCAATCGCCTGATGCGTCAGGCGATGGCCGTCTTTTCTTTCTCTGTATTAGTTTCGGACCCAGTATATTCCTTCCAGTTCAGGCTATGCTTAGGCTCGCCCTGCGCCCACAGTTCACAAGAGTCAGTCGGCGTCGCAGTCTGGCGGGTCGAAGCTTAGGCTTAACGCGACCGGTGACCGATTTCAGGGCGCGCGGAGCGCGCCCTGAAGTTGGTGGTCGCGCTAAGCCTCAGCTGAGACCCGCCAGGCGCGACGCCGGCCGAGTTTTAGTGCAAACTGTAAGTGGAATAAACACTCCTCCATTTACTTCACCCCTGCTCAGGCCTGCTGTGCCCCTTCCCTGCTAGCGCTATCGACAGCTTTCATTTTGAAGACGGCTGTTGACTGGTCCATCAGGCGATAGCCGTCTTTTTGAGCAGAAGACGGCCATCGCCTGACGCACCAGGCGATGGCCGTCTTTTCCCCGAGAAGACGGCCGCGGCCTGATCGACCAGGCGATAGCCGTCTAGACGGCAATCGCCTGAAGACGGCTACTGACTGCAACATATATACACCTCGCCGCGCTGAGGCGCGGCGAAAAAAGACGGCAATCGCCTGACGCATCAGGCGATTGCCGTCTAGACGGCCGCGGCTTGATCGACCAGGCGATGGCCGTTTAGACGGGGATTGACTGACGCATCAGGCGACGGCCGTCTAGACGGGCATTGACTGAAGACGGCCATCGCCTGTGACATAGATACTCGCCGCTCTGGGGCGCGGCGAAAATAATAATGCGCTCAAGTGCTCGTGCTTAAGGGTCAACCACCTAGCAGCCGTTTGGGATGTCGACTCTGACTGATGAACCCCCCCCCCCCCCGCCACTTTTACTACACTTTTGGGGAGAACGTCTCAGAACATGCTCGCTCCCCCCCCCCCCGGGGGAGCGACGAAAAGAAAGGGCTTTGCCAAGCAGGGGTGACCATAGAAACTGAAACTAGTTTCAGTTTCAGTTTCAGTTTCTATAAATATACTGAAACTGAAACTAAAATGGTCAGCCATAATTGAAACTGAAACTGAAACTGAAACTCCACAAAAGGAATCAGTATTAGTGCAATACTGAAACTAGTTTTAGTGCGCACTACAGAAACTAGTTTCAGTTTCAGTTTCAGTATTTGAGGCGTATGTTTGGTTCATCTTGGGTTGATTCGGCACTTTGCTTGATTGACAATGATGAAAAAGCTTTGAACGCACCTTATGTATGGTAATCAGCAACGCAGCAACGCATCCATGCGAGATTGCACGTGCGCTTTATAGCCGCGAACAGTGTACTTAAATACTGAAACTCAGTTTCAGTAACTGAAACTGAAACTCAAGAAAATTCTTTACTGAAACTGAAACTGAAACTGAAACTAGAACGAAAACTGGTACTGATACTGAAACTGAAACTGAAACTAAATCAGTTTCTATGGTCACCCCTGTTGCCAAGTCAGATCCACAACACAACCATTGAGTTTAACTTGCTCGGCGACCTTGAGTGCATCTATGATTCATGCTGTACACGATTGAGTGAAACCAAATTTCGTTTGAATCACTTCTACACAAGCAACCACGCGCTCAGTAATACTCACTGTGGTTCCGTCGAGAAGGGTCCACGACCAAACAATGGGTGACGACGAAGTCATCGTTAGTCCGACGAAGAAGACGGGACTTCCTGAACAGCTGTTGTGTAGCATATCGGCTCAGACGAACTGTTTTCAACAAGCTGCGGTGTGACTACTCAGATGGCTGGAAGTCCTCAGGCTACCCGACGATGTATCGAACGACGTCAGACGAGAGATTTGTCAAGCTCGATTCAAGCGTGACGGACATACGTACGCACGCAAAGCTGTTGACTCGGTAGGCTCGCCCGACCTTGCCGATGAGTTACAAATGTCACCACACACACAATCAGGTCAGGTTAGACAGACAAATACTGTACGTTAGTGGCTCACCCATTGGGCCGTGGGTGGGCACCGTGCTGAAGACGGCGAACTCGTCACTGTCTATCTTCGCCGCCAACTTTCCATTCATGCCCTCGCAGGTAGCTTTGGCATCCTTCCAGCTCTGTGTATTGGGGTGCACGACCAGGCAGCGAGATTTAATCGAGTGGCACGCTGAATACCAAACAAAAACGAGTAGGGTTACTTATTTACTTATTCCCGATAAAGAGTGTGTGCTAAGTGTCAGCACGTTCAGAGAAACAATTTCCGACTGCAGAGCTATTTTCAAAATAAATTCTTCGCAAGTTGTGTCAACATTTTGTCATCCTAACTGACTAAGATCGTGCTCGTCTCCCGTGTGGGATAATGACTCAGTGATATTCGTAAATCTGGGATAGAAACTTAGACTCTGGGACTTGTAGGGCGCACGTTTCCAAAACCGAGTATGAGTTGAGTATGAGTACACGTTACCCACTGTCGCCAGGCTTACCTTTGCAGCTCACTGGTCCCTTGACAACCTTATCAATGTGGTTCCACTTGAAGGTGCCGTCGCTTTGGCAAATTGCTTCTGCATCGCTTTTCACTGGTGATATAACATTGTCCTGCGTGTCGACCTGGTCGGTGATGAGTTCTAAAATGGGGAGAGGGGGCTGTATCGCGCAATTGTCTCGGTGCACTACATCTCGGCAGGTGTGCTGGACACTGTGTTTCATAACACAAGGGACAAGCTATGTGCAGTGTACAGCCAATCTACAGGTTTGCCCCAACTCGTCACGTTGTCTTGTCCTTGTCTAGTCTTTGACTTGTCTTCACGCCAATTTGGACAGACTACACTGTCTTGTCATGTCGGGCAATCGGGTTAGTTAGAAACCCGTGCTCATGCCAAAATCGCCTACCGACCACCATATCACATTCTAGCTGAGCTCTGCTTCCCGGCTACGCAACACAGGTACTGACGTTGGTTAGAATCGCTTGTTGACTATAAGCGCTTAGAATTGACCTCTATTTGCATAGGTATGTACCTACATTGTGTGCACCATCAACTAGAACACTGTTGCATTGGGTAGTCGCGTGACAGTGAGGACATGGGAGGTTTCTCATTTGGTCTGCGATTAGAAGCAAAGGGTACGGTAGAAACTTGAAATCGCCACCGTTAGTGCCGGTGCATTTCACTTTCTCCAAATTCCCTGCTGCAACTTTGCCACTCGGAGGGTCTAGGGTGGGCGTCGACCCAGCGCTCGCGTCAACCTTGAGGATCTCACACGCTTCTGCAAGACAGTTTCTCAACAGTTTGCAAACCTTTGTCACATAGGTACATGGGGACACTCTTGGATTTGCCGCATACTTTTAGGATACCGTAAATACTCCGATAAGCCCCCCTCTCCTTCTCCAACTTCAGCGCCATGCCGTAGAAAGCGGAGGTGAGGAGTGGCGCTTAATGGAGTATTTATGGCATTTAATTTTGGCGGCAACATGGATTTTGGCTTGCCGATTCCAAGTTGAGCACTATAATGATGCATAATGATGGACATTTAACAAGATAACATAATACCTTATTGCGTAATGCGTAATACAATTCCTGTCAGGGGTGTGCACTATCCAGGACAAGAAATTTTAGATGTGCAGTGCAGTGTGGCCTAACGTACGTCTTTCGTGACTGATCGCTGCTTTGGATCGTTGTCAAACTTGTCAGAATATAAGCAACACCTACAGCGACTCTCAGAATCGAAATAAGGCCATGGAGAAGTTCGAGCGACACGATTGCATACTATCTGTCCAGTTCCCAGTCTGCAGGAACAATCAAAGGTGTACTGCATGTACCCAAAGTGTATTTGTCTAAGGTATACTGTCAAGAGCCATTCTAGAAGAAGCATAGCCATTGTCCCACCTATGCAAGTCAGGCCTGCTGTGACCGTGACGGACGCTGAATTTTGCCATTTGCCGTCGCCCTGACAAGTAAAGGTCTCCACGTTGGTGGTGGACAGCTCTGCCCTGCTTTGCGAGTCAAGGATTAGTTCCACTGTATCAGTGCCGCATTCGTAAGCGGCCGTATCGCGCTCGGAATAGATGTTCTTGGAGGTGGAGGTGAGTTTTGGAGTATTTGCTTGGGCGTTGGGCCAAGTGCCGAGAGGCTCGCACGTGCCTGAACCAGTCCATTCCATTTCTGGGGTTCCAAAGGAAGTATGCGTGCGTGCGTGCGTGCGTGCGTGCGTGCGTGCGTGCGTGCGTGCGTGCGTGCGTGCGTGCGTGCGTGCGTGCGTGCGTGCGTGCGTGCGTGCGTGCGTGCGTGCGTGCGTGCGTGCGTGCGTGCGTGCGTGCGTGCGTGCGTGCGTGCTTGCGTGCGTACGTGCGTGCGTGCGTGCGTGCGTTGGGCGTGCGTGCGTGTTTTAGAGGCATACGATACGGTGGGAAGAGGGAAAAGGAGCGTTCTGATACAAGTATAACCGCAGCGCTGTTGCGCCGTACCCTTGCAGCTCAAGGGACCGACAACTGGCCCATCAGTGCCTGTCGTCCACCGCCACGTTCCGTCACTGCGGCACTCGGCGGTTTGTTGGTTGGAATCCTATAGTCAATTGCTTTTGAAGAGTGACGATAGTTTGATTGGCTCATTGTTACCTAATCCAATTTGTTAGTTGCTTAATTTAATCTGAATTATTTAATTGAACTGAGATATTTGCTTTCCGACGCCAAACCCGCTCCATGCCGTTGTCGACGACTAGCGCCTCATCGTTGCTTGTACAGGTGACGGTTACTGTATCTCCAGCGTCCGTCTCATCCTTGTTGGGCGCTAGAGTGGGCTTCTCTCTGATTGGAGACATGGTGTTTTGGTCGACGCTCATCTTCGCGCATTTGGCTGCAACAGTGGCGTTCCAAAGATGCCTCTCCATTATACCCCCACCCCCCCCCCCCCACACACACGCACATTAATAATGCCAACATTCCTCAAGCACCAGGTGGCAATTCCACGATTGCTGGATGCTCATTAGATCTGCAGTGGCACTTATTGGGCGCAAGCCTCACACGACAGAGCCCAACATTTCCAACCATAGCTTGTCTTACAGCCCAAGACATTCCATTGCCCATGCCCACTTACTTTTGCACTTGACGCCTCCAGTGACGGTGTTGGTGCCTATCAACCACTCTCCAGTGTTCATGCATTCGGCCGTCACTGCAGGAAGCCCAAATACTTGGCCGCTGTCGTCACTGACTTCAGAGGCAGTCTGTGCGCAGGTTACGCCCACTGTATCCCCAGCTGCAATCTCCTCAGATGTGTCGGAGAGGGTGGGCGCTGCCAGGTCTGGCTCTACGGCGGTGTCCTCTCTGGTCAAGATCTTGTCGCAGGTCTCTGGAGAATACTAATTACATGTGATATCATTTCTAGCTGGTTGGAACTGACTGGTGTGCATGGGAGACATTTCTGCTTTGCGAAACCCTGCCCCGCTCATTCTTACCGTGGATACCGTGGACTCTCCAATAAGCGCGCCTCCCATTCCCCCCCCCCCCCTCCTCCCCCTCCTCCCCCCCCCCCCCCTCCCCTTCTGCGGCACGTCCTCCTTGGTAGTGATCAGGAGGGGCGCTTATTGGAGGATTTCGGCTAGCTCTACCATCAGTGTAAGGTTAGCTTTTGCCTCAAGGTAATAGTAAATACTCCAATAAGCGCCCTCGCCATGACAGGGGTGAGTATTTGCTGCAGGAGGTGCATGTCAGCGCTATCGGTAACGTTTCGTCCCGTTTTGTCGTGGAGATCCAATGTCTCACAACAACATACAAAATGGAACACAATACTGTCCAGTTGTAGCAGGATACACGCCTCACCCAGGCAGGAAACAGGGCCGACGACCTCCTTCGAGCCCATGGACCACTTCCCATCTGAGCCGCAGATCGCTTTGTCACTGTGTGTGCCCAACTTAGCGTTAGTTGAACCGTGGACAATCTGGGCCTTGGCATTGAGACACTGAATCAGAAGCTCGTCGCCCTTGGCGAAAATTGCGTCCGTGGGGTCGAGGCTAGGCTTCTTTCCGATACCGTTGACTGTGGTCTGCAGGGTCTTGCACGTGTCTGAAACGGGGAGTTGACGTGTCCTTGCGTCCGTCCGTGCGTCTGTCTGCAACGCTGTTAGGTGTTGGGTTTTCTCAGACTCTGAAGAGTTCTTGAGATAAATGCGCACTCATATGTTCATGAGCTTCATTTTGTGTTTGATTCGATGGTGTTTGATTTGAGGAGAGCGTCACTTTTAGATACTGTATTCTGCCTTGATATTGAGAAGATAGATTCTGCCCTATTGCACTTGATGGGTCTCGCACGTCTAAGGCCTAGCGACATCGACTACTCAGTCTTTGTGCCAATCCAGCTCACCTTTGCACGACAGAGGTCCAGTGATATCGTTCCCGCCAATACTCCACTTGCCGGCTGTGGAGCCAGTCGCCACACAAGTGGCAGTCCCCTGATATGCGAACTCTTTACCAGTGGCGGTGTCTGTAATCAGGGCCTTGCTTTCTGGACACTCGATGGTTACTGTGGCGTCCAATACGTGGAGATCGTTCAGGGGCGACACGTCGGGGTCCACACCGAGTGAGTTCTTGGAGGTCTCGATCCTCGCGCAGGTCTCTGGAGATACGGATTAGTATGGTGGTGTTTGGCTAGGCAAATGATATTGTCATTCCTTGCACTTTGTTGAGAACAGAAGAAAGAGAAAACGCCGTAAACACCGGAATTCAGGAATTGTAAAACACGGGCCAATCATTGGCGCGGTGCCCCGGTATAAAGCGTGTTTCTCGGTCAAAGGTGTTTCAAATAGGGCAGTTCCAAGTAGATTGCCTGAAGCATCAACTTCTGCCAGAAGCCTGGATCTTAGAAATAAAATGACGATGAGAGACAACCAGGGTGTCATACTGGAATTCGTTTTAATTCTAGTATAGTATAGTATAGTATGGATGAATGATTTTTAATTATAGTATAGTATAGTATAGTATTACCATTCCCTGCGAATTGTAGTATAGTATAGTACAGTATAGGCGACAATTCATGAATTGTAGTATAGTACTAGAATAGAATTCCAGTATAGAAATCACTAAAAAATGTCAAAATCATGTCCAAAATGCCAGCTTTGATGTCCTCAATTGTCCACTTAAGGCCGCAATTGTTGTATATCTGCTCCATTTACAAAAGTTTCATGCGATTTGACTGAAAACTTGAACAAATTTGGTCAGAATACAGCGGCGCACTGCCGAATTCGCAGTGGAAATCGATAAAATCTATACTGTAATACCATTCCAGTATGGTTTGAATTCTAGTATAGTATGGTATAGTATGAGTGAGAAATTTCGAATTCTAGTATAGTATAGTATAATACTGGAAGGCCAAAACTAATTGTAGTATAGTATAGTATGGTTATACTATACTATACTATACTATAATACTGGAATTATTATAGTACAGTATGACACCCTGGAGACAACCGGATCAGGCACCAGAAAACGCACTGGCATTCATGAGTGGTGCACAGCTTTGGCCAGTAGGTAAGCAGTTCCCATCCAGTGTGCCCTAACTTACACAGTGCCCCACTGCCCATCAAACGACAAAGTTTGCCACCGACCCTGACAGGTGACTTTGCCAGATATTGTCTTCCCATCCAGCACCCAGGCTCCATTCTCATCGCATGTGGCGTGTCCTTGATGGACGGTTAGTGGGGTCGGTCCACCAGAATCAATGATTCTGGATTCCTCATTCTGGCAATCGACGTAAACTTTGAATCCTTTGGGATTATTTGCGCTGACGGCGCCCAGAGTTGGCTCGATTGGCCCAATCTTGGTCAGTTCGTCGCAGGTGACTGAAATGCAATTCTCAATTCTTTTAAATACAGCAACCAGTGAGTACAGCTGAGATAGATGTGACCGGGATACAGAAAGCGATACGCTAAGATACAGTATTCGTCGGCGTGGAGAAGGACGTTCCACAACGCTGTTCTCATTACTAGTTTTCTGTGAGCTCGCATCGACGTTGCGAAACTTCACTCCCGTGTGCCCATGTCAAACGATAGAAAACCTTTGCAAGTCAGAGGCCCCGTCATCGTCCGCTCGTCCAGCTTCCAGAGGCCGCCAATCTGGCAAGTGGCAGGGCCCGTGTAAATGTCAAGCTCGCGTTCAGGAGTCTCGCCCGTGTCTACGATGATCGCCTCGTCGTTGGGACAGGTCACAGTGACTTGTGCGTCCACGTCAAATGTGGTGGTGGCTGTGGGGTCCACAGAGGGTTCTTTGTTGATGTTGTTCAAGGTCGTTTTTATTGCGCTGCAGACAGCTGAAAGACCACCGCATAAGCACAAGCTGTCTCTCACAGACATAGTAAACCTCCCGTCACTTTTCAGGGCGGTATAGACACCCGAACTATTTTAGTTTCAGTTACACCCAGTTAACTACAACTGAGTTTAAACTGAAGTGGCGTGGACTCCGGAACTGGAACTCGCAGTTCAGTTTCAGTTTTTTGATGCTGAAATTTTACAGACTCGGACAGCATGCCCGTGAAACGCGCCGCATATTCCACTACAAATTCAGACATTTTGCTCATATTGGGCACAAATTATCAAAGAAGCTAACCTACGTGCAAATACCACAGTCTAATTTGCAAAAAGTAATCGAATACTGACGCATTTTAGACCTTCAATAACTGAAACTCCTGATAGGTACTCGGGAGGTGGCATAACTAATACTGAAGCTGAAAATTGGGCATCATCGCAGTGTACCTTCAGCTGAAACAGAAACTTTTAGAACGACTTTCCACTGGGCGCCCCGCCACTCACCCCTGCAAGTCAGTGGTCCCACCACAGTGTGACTGCCAATGGTCCAGCTGCCATCGTCTCCGCAAGTGGCAGTCTCTTTATTCGATGGCAGCTCTTTCTCAGGATTGGTCCCTGTGTCCACGACGTTCTCATCGGGGGAAGGACATTCGACGGTCTCCTTGTCGCCACTGGCGGCGCTATCGGAGTCTGGAGAAACTGTAGGGGTGACCCCCTTTCCATTTGCACGGGTAGACAACTTGGGGCAGTTGCCTGTATAAGTGAACCATATGCAGCTTGGTAAAGAGCAAGGTGGACAACACTCGTTGTGTTGTCTCACCACAAGTGACCACGCTGATGACATTGCCCTCGTGGTACCACTCGCCCTCATTGCAGGCGAACTCTTGCGCGCCAGTGGAAGCCTGAAAACTGTTGAACTACATTGTAGTGTGCGTAGGTTACATATTATGTGGTCTATTCGTGTTGCACAGGTCACATATAGTTTGATGTCCAATTGGGACGAAATGGAAATACCGTAAATCTTCCAATAAGCGCCCACCCTCCAATAAGCGCCCACCTGTCGTTAGTACCAGCAGTACTAGCACTACCATATGTGCTCAGTGACCATTCCTAACACAAGTTTTGGCTACATATGACAGCGCTACTACTAAATGCAGGTATTCTGATCTGATCAAAAGCTAAACTGTTTCAGTCTAAAATCTATGCAGATGTGCGCAAAAATGTGTCAACAACGGAGAATTTTGGTGAAATTTTGGCACTCCTGAGGGGTCGAGTTAATAAGCGTCCCCCTCGAATAAGCGCCCCCCCTCCAATAAGCGCCCCTCCTAGAGGTCAAGAGTGCTCGCTCATTTGCCCCATTAATCAACAACGATTTCAGATCGGTAATAAGATAAAGTTGTACGCTCGGTAATTGGCAGTCAGGAGTTCAGCAATGCAGCTTTTCAAGCAGCATCTTAGCTAATGGCCAGACGGAATGTCCCGATTGTTGGCAGGACGACTGTCTCACAATCTTTGAAGTGGACTGCTGTAGGTGCGTTTTCTGCAACAGCACCACTGACTTCTCACCTTATTGGCAGTGGTAGAGCCCTTGTACAGGATGAGCAGAGTCGCATCGTGATCACTGCAGCTGACATCCTTGGCCACGGTTTCGTCTCGGTATCGTATCTCTGCTAAGGCCGCTGTCGTGTAGGCAATTGGGCTGTTTGGCGAGGCGCGGGTCGAAGCGTCTTCCTGGGTTGGCAGGGCTGGACAGCTTTCTGCAAAGGGTTTGAGATACCGCAGCGCAGAGTACTTCAATGAAGCGCCCCCGTTTACTAGCACAGTTGTACAATAGCCCAACACTCCCGGAACGTTACAGAGCCTCTGAGATACTGTATCCAGCTTCGCGCAAGCCTAAGCTGGCAGAGCTCAAGAGACGGCCAACTACAGCACAAGGCAGCTGAAGACCCTCTGCAACGCGTAAAGCGCTCACTTCTGCAGCCGGCGGATTCAGTAGCCCCATCGTCCCAGCCATTGCCTCCTCTGCAGACTGCCTTGGCTTCCTGGACTTCAGTGGTGGTTCCAGACGGATAGATGACAATGGTGTGCTGGGCTGGGCAGCTGAGCATGCTCTCAGTGTTTTCAGGCCATAGTCCGTTCACCTGCAGCGTTTATGCATGTGTAGCACTGTCACACAGACGATTAAGGAAAGACCGTACCGATAGAAATTTGGCTGGGTAAAGTAACAGCAGGTCGTTCCAGTGATCGAATACAGTATGTCGCATTTTAGCTCTTTAGCAAGCTACATTGGCCACAGTAAATCTATTGCTCACCCGTGATTAGAATTGGGCACAATATAATACGAACCTGGTCGCTAGGGTTGTACAGGAACGTGGGAGTCACTGCGTCAGTGGCGCTACGCTGGACGTCAGAACAGCAGGAGTTGGTGTCGCATTCTATTGAAGGTAAGGATAGTACCCACCCGATGCAATCCAAGGCATCGGAGTACGTCGTCCGTCACCTACTTGTTGTGACGCCACCCCCACTTGAGGCAGCTGTCGTTGTTGTCTGCGGCGAATCAGCAGTGGTGGTGGTCTGCGATGGATCAGCTGTAATTGTGGTCTGCGAAGGATCAAGTGTGATTGTAGTCTGCGACGGATCAGCGGTGGTTGTTGTCTGCGAAGGATCTAGTGCGGTTGTAGTCTGCGACGGATCTGCTGTTGTTGTTGTTTGCGATGGATCAGCAGTTGTTGTCGCACCACCCGATTGTCCACCCGCTTGTCCTGAGTTGTGTACCTCAGTTGGTACACATCACTAAGAATCAACAAAACCAATGGTACTCCTTTACCACTTCCGGAACCCGTCAGTCCTCCGGGTGCTCCTCCTCCTCCTCCTCCTCCACCACCGAGCCCTCCAGACCCTTTGCTCACAACTTGTCCGCCTTGTGATGTTTCTGAGCCACCAATCCTAGGATGCGACTCTGAAAACATTGTGATTGATGTGGTTCCTGGAAGCATTCTCAAGCTTGATTCAACGTTCTTGACAAACTGCTAAAAGGTCGTAACGTGCGTGCGTGCGTGCGTGCGTGCGTGCGTGCGTGCGTGCGTGCGTGCGTGCGTGCGTGCGTGCGTGCGTGCGTGCGTGCGTGCGTGCGTGCGTGCGTGCGTGCGTGCGTGCGTGCGTGCGTGCGTGCGTGCGTGCGTGCGTGCGTGCGTGCGTGCGTGCGTGCGCGCGCGCGCGCGTGCGTGCGTGCGTGCGTGCGTGCGTGCGTGCGTGCGTGCGTGCGTGCGTGCGTGCGTGACAGTTGCACGCACATCAAAGTATCGTACAGAATCGTACACTTTACCTCCACGATCTCCAACCCTCCCAGTTTCCGGTTGTCTCCGTCTCACACCACTTTCACTGTCCGAAAGTTGCCCATCTTTGGAATGGTCATATTCTTCCGCTCTATCCTGCGGCTGTTTGTCAGTCCTTCGCTGGGGTCTTTCCCGCCGCTTGGTCTTCTCCCAGCAGGCCCTCATTTCTGGGGTTGATTGGGGATCGTTCTCGACGTTCTTGAATCCCGCCTTGCAGAATTGGATGTACATTTTGCCGCTCCTGAACAATGATTGATTAAAAATCTTGTCACCACGCGCTAGCCGAGATACAGTAAACCGTTCCACCATTTGGTAATTGAGAACTTAGGATACTGTAGTGTAGCACACTTACGATCGTCTTCGGTTCAGGTTTTTGATGGAGTGAGTCCATGAGTCGTAGAAAATCTCGCCCCTGAGCTGCTTGAAGACGCAGCGCGTCTGCTGGAGAAGGTGGTGGGTGCAACAGATCAGATTCCTGCAAAGAGTCGACTATTATCGATTCGCAGTGTGACAGACCCAATTTGTTTGCTACACATGCGTACATCGAACGATAGCGGCGGATCGGTCGAACGACGGTTTGGAAGCTCCTACGGGTGATCACTGTGTTGGCCACGAAGTCATTTGGAGCTCGACAGTGTCTCCTCACGCTGCACTTCTGAAACAAGGCGAGCGCAGTTTTTGCAATTGCGGTTTTCTATAGAGCAGTTGAGGAGTTGCCTCTTGTGTTTTCCGTCTCAGCATTTCCTCTGCGCAAGAAGACATTGGTGGGTGGGCAATGTGAAAATCGCCCGTTGTTTGGTTTTGACAACAAATGTTTTCCTAAAATCCGCATTGGAAAATTGGCATAGTTGTAAACGCTTTGGCGAAATATATGTGCCAACATATTAGTTCGTCGTTTATCGAATAACGGCACCGTGATAGACTCAGACGAGCAAGTCAGAGGGGTGAGCTAAAGATGAGTTGGGTTACTGTAATGCACCTAGGTAGCCTTCAGCTTGGTATGGCAGAATGATCAGCAGAGTGACAAACTCTGCAACTGACTGATGCGGCAAAAGGACTAATCGTAGATTATTACAGAGGCAATTCTGAGGCAATTCCGTGGTGAATTTTCAGAGATGAAGAATTCCTGCAAACCTGGCGTTTCTAGACATACGCACTAGGACAGCCGCATTCTATTTCTGAAAGTCACCAACCGGAATGCATTCCTTCGGGAACGTTCTAGCGGCGTCTCCCTCGAGGTGGAATTCCGGCGCGACTGCCTTGATTCTTTCAATGGCGCATCCTCTCCCCACGCAACTTGGGTCCAGGTTTCTCTCTTGACCACCTCCAAAGGTGGCCACCAGAGTCAACACTAGCGGTGGCAAAGTGCGCATTTTCGGTTTGAAGAGTTCTCAACTTGTCGGTTTGGAAATTGTGCCAGACCAGGTGGCCTGGAAAAGCGTGCACACAGTGTGGAGCTTTGATTCCACCGCAATTGGCGCTTACTCTAATCCTTTATGAACGATTGGACAGATGTGTCCAAAGCGGCCTGGGACACCTCCGGTTACGCGGTGTCCCAGGTTACCTAGAGTTACGCAACTTCTGGTGGAGGGGAAGTGAAGGAGGGGACGAGCTCACAACTTTCGCTCCACTGAACCGACTTTCACCAAATTTGGAATTTGATCTAATTGTGATAAGGTTCTTTAGTGTGCCAAATTTCAAGCAATTTTGTTCGGTAGATCCTGAGAAATAAATGCCCTTGCCTTCGCTGCCCTCCGCCAGAGGTTACGTACACTTCCGGACGGGACTGTAACTCCAGCTAACCTGTGACACCCCGTAACCTGGAGTAACGGTAACTCCAGCAACATTTCGTTCATAAAGGGCTACCGGACCCCTCTGAAGGCCTCACAGTGTTTTGCGAGCGTAGGTGTCTCTAATCGCTAGTTCAGATAGAACAATCTACCGTAAAACTTCCAGCAAGCGACCCCATTCGCTTACTATTTCACCTATTAGATGGGTTTGCCTATTGGAAACTTTATAGTACGGGGTGCGTAAAAGCGAGAACACTGACTTCTCGGCCGCCGTTCTCAAGTGCGGCTCCATCGATCGCGCTACAACTTAGACACGATATACTGCATGGTGTTTTAATAAATCGCGCAAATTTCATAGAATTCCATACCACGAGCCTTCAATGACGTTGTTTTGCGCAACGTCATGAAAAAAATTTTGGGTGCGGCGCTTTTGGACGTCTTCGAGTGCCACTGTGTAAAGATGCCGCACCTACTTTTTTACATGATGTTGCGCAAAGCGACGTTATTGGCGGCTCATAGCATGGAATTCTATGAAATTTGCACAATTTGTTAAAAACACCATGCAGTATTTTGTGCCCAATTGTTAGCGCGATCGATGCACCCACACTTGAGAACGGCGGCCGTGAAGTCAGCGTTCTCACTTTTTTGCGCACCCTGTATTTTCACTACCTACCTAAATCGCCAAGTACCAAAGCACCGCAGCCAAGTAGTACGCGCAGTTTGCGCGC
>JASAMZ010012328.1:52500-66011 GCA_030248115.1 Linhomoeus sp. GSCO2_2
CAGTTAGTCGACAATTTGGTGGGGTTTCGCCGCAATTGGTCGTGGATTTGTTAGTGGTACCTGATCCACATATGGATCAGAAGGTTCGCCGCAGGCACACTTTGCGCTTATAATTGTGGCAACTGATCCATAAATGGATCAGAGAAATTCGCCGCAGGCACGCAGTGCAATAAAAGCGTCTAAATGAGACGACGCCCTATTGAAAAGGGTATAAATGGGACGACGCCCTATTGAAAAGGGTATAAATGGGACGACGCAATATTCTTTTGGGCTTAGTGCTCGATGCATCCACAGAAAGATATGTTGAAATTTAAGCTGCTTGAAATTGTCGAAATTCAGAAATTCTGACAATAACCTTGAAAATATACCTAAATTCTTCAATTATAAATTCTAGAACTATTTGTTAAATACTTGGCAGACTATGCCCGACACAACTATGCAAAAACATTTTAAATTTAAGCCTTTTGGAATTGTCGAAATTTGAGGATTTTAACAAAATCCTTAAAAATATCCTAAATTTCGTTAATTATAAAGTCAGAAACTATTTGCTAGATACTTGACAGACTATGCCCAATGCATCAACGCAAAGACATTGTGAAATTTAAGCTGTTTGAAATTGTCATAATTTGGGAATTTTGACAAAAACCTTGAAAATATCCCCAATTTCGTTAATTACAAAATCTGAAACTTTTTGAAAAATACTTGGTAGACTATGCCCGATACAACCATGCAAAGAAAATGTGAAATTTAGGCCGTTTGAAATTGTCGAAATTTGGGAATTTTGGCAATACCCTTGAAAATAAACCTAAATTTCGTTAATTATAAAATTTGAAACTATTTGCTAAATACTTGGCAGACAATGCTCGATACATCCGTGCAAAGAAAATTTGAAATTTAAGCCGTTTGAAATTGTCGAAATTTGGGATTTTGACAATACCCTTGAAAATATCCTTAATTTCGTTAATTACAAAATCTGAAACTATTTGATAAATACTTGGCAGACTATGCTCGACACATCCGTAAAAGGAAATTTTGAAATCTAAGCTGTTTGAAATTGTCGAAATTTGGGGATTTTAACAAAATCCTTAAAAATATCCTAAATTTCGTTAATTATATTCGCTGAAACTATTTGCTAAATACTTGGCAGACTGTGCTCGATACATCCGTGCAAAGAAGTTTTGAAATTTAAGCTGTTTGGATTTGTCGAAAATTGGGAATTTTGGCAAAAACCTTGAAAATATCCCTAATTTCGTGAATTCCAAATCCGAAACTATGTCACAAATTCATCGCGTCTTATGCCCTTTCCATTTCAGCAAAAACTTTGCCGATACGAGTTGTAAATAAAAGTGTCATTTTTGACACGTTCATATTTTAATTGCAAATATCTCGAAATAGCGAAATTAGCAACAGAAACGGACAACGGCACGTTACTCAGCGCATTCGACTCCATCGGGTGGCACTAACCGTCATGTCTAGTTTTGTGACACAGACACACACACACACACACACACAGACAGACAGACACACGAACGGACAATAGCGTCCGTATATATACTCGCCGCCCTGGGGGGCGGCGAAACAAGCTTTGTGTAAAAAACTCTGGCACCACGTTGGCATCAGTGTAAACTTGAGAGCGTGTGCGCGATAATGTGCACTGGATAGTGAAGTGCCACTAGACATTTAGTTGACAATCTGGTGGGGTTTCGCCGCAATTGGTCTTGGATTTGTTCCTGGTACCTGATCCACATATGGATCAGAAGATTCGCCGCAGGCACACTTTGCGCTTATAATTGTGGTGACTGATCCATAAATGGATCAGAGAAATTCGCCGCAGGAACACAGTGCAATAAAAGCGTCTAAATGAGACGACGCCCTATTGAAGAGGGTATAAATGGGACGACGCCCTATTAAAAAGGGTATAAATGGGACGACGCCCTATTGTAAAGGGCATAAATGGGACGACGCCCTATTCTTTTGGGCTTAGGGCCTGAAATTGTCGAAATTTGGGAATTTTAACAATACTCTTGAAAATATCCCTAACTTCGTTAATTATAAAATTTGAAACTATTTGCTAACTACTTGGCAGACTATGCTCGATACATTCGTGCAAAGAAGTTTTGAAATTTAAGCTGTTTGAAATTGTCGAAATTTGGGTATTTTAACAAAACCCTTGAAAAAATCCCAAATTTCGTTAATTATAAAATCAGAAACTATTTGCTAAATATTTGGCAGACTATGCTCGATACATCCGTGCAAAGAAGTTTTGAAATTTAAGCTGTTTGAATTTGTCAAAATTTGGGAATTTTGAAAATACCCTTGAAAATATCTCTAATTTCGTTAATTATAAAATCTGAAACTATTTGTTAAATGCTTGACAGACTATGCTCCATGCATTCGCGCAAAGAAATTACGAAGTTTAAGCTTCTTGAAATTGTTGAAATTTGGGAATTTTGATAATACCCTCGAAAATATCCCTAATTTCGTTAATTATTTAATCTGAAACTATTTGATAAATACTTGGCAGACTATGCTCGACACATCCGTGAAAAGAAATTTTGAAATTTAAGCTGCTTGAAATTGTCGAAATTTGGAGATTTTGACAAAATTTTTAAAAATATCCTAAATTTCGTTAATTATATTCGCTGAAACTATTTGCTAAATACTTGGCAGACTATGCTCGATACATCGGTGCAAAGAAGTTTTGAAATTTAAGCTGTTTGAATTTGTCGAAATTTGGGAATTTTGACAAAAACCTTGAAAATATCCCTAATTTCGTGAATTCCAAAATCCGAAACTATGTCACAAATTTATCGCGTCTTATGCACTTTCCATTTCAGCAAAAACTTTGCCGATACGACTTGTAAATAAATGTGTCATTTTGGCATTTTCATATTTTAATTGTAAATATCTCGAAATAGCGAAATTAGCAACAGAAACGGACAACGGCACGTTACTCAGCGCATTCGACTCCATCGGGTGGGACTAACCGTCATGTTTAGTTGTTTGACACAGACAGACAGACAGACAGACAGACAGACACACACACACACGAACAGACATTAGCGTCCGTATATATGTCACAGGCGATGGCCGTCTTCAGGCGATAGCCGTCTAGACGGCTGTCGCCTGGTCGATCAGGCCGCGGCCGTCTAGACGGCAATCGCTTGATGCGTCAGGCCGCGGCCGTCTAGACGGCAATCGCCTGATGCGCCAGGCGATGGCCGTCTATTCTTTCTCTGTATTAGTTTCGGACACAGTATATTCCTTCCAGTTCAGGCTATGCTTAGGCTCGCCCTGCGCCCACAGTGCACAAGAGTCAGTCGGCGTCGCAGTCTGGCGGGTCAAAGCTTAGGCTTAACGCGACCGGTGACCGATTTCAGGGCGCGCGGAGCGCGCCCTGAAGTTGGTGGTCGCGCTAAGCCTCAGCTGAGACCCGCCAGGCGCGACGCCGGCCGAGTTTTAGTGCAAACTGTTAGTGGAATAAACACTCCTCCATTTACTTCACCTCCTGCTCAGGCCTGCTGTGCCCCTTCCCTGCTAGCGCTGGCACCAGCTTTCATTTTGAAGACGGCTGTTGACTGGTCCATCAGGCGATAGCCGTCTTTTCGAGCAGAAGACGGCCATCGCCTGACGCACCAGGCGATGGCCGTCTTTTCCCCGAGAAAACGGCCGCGGCCTGATCGACCAGGCGATAGCCGTCTAGACGGCTATCGCCTGAAGACGGCTACTGAATGCAACATATATACTCGCCGCCCTGGGGGGCGGCGAAAAAAGACCGTCCCCTAGAGGATGATCCCAGTCTTGAGAAAGGTTCCCGAATAGACCTACACTGCATGTAGGTCGTATGTAAATTTGCAGCCTGGCAACTCACCGGCCGAATAACAAACCGACGGCCTTTCTCATTTGCCTTCGCTCAACCAGCAGTCGTCGCGGATTGTTCAGTCGAATTTGTGGCGCGTTTGCTATCCGAAGAAAGGGAAAGAGACAAATCAAAGATGGAGACGACGACGATGGGTTTACTAAGCCTTCTTCTCTTGAAACTGAAATCCGACTTTGGTAGGTTAGGCTTTATGCGAGGCAATATCTATAATACGTATACCGTCATAATTTTTGTCCATAATGTTATTGTTAACAATAAACAAGCTGTGTGTGTAAAAAGTTCAACCTATACAATGTGTCTGTCAAACCTTGGTGAACAGTATAGTGAACTTTGCTCACATCGTTAGCCGTATCTAGAGAAGGTATCTTGAGAACGTGTACCACAAACCAAGTGCAGCTATTCACACGATACGGTTGTCTGTACAGCTGACCTAAAGCTCAGTGATATCGCCGCGTTCGCTATATGTTATCGGCATGATACGACGCCGTTCATCTGAAGCTTTATATCTGTGTGAATACGCCACATCGAACAAAAAAACTTGCCAAATGGTTGGTGCAGTCGTTCTAAACTCCGTTTGGAGTACGTATTTCTGCGTTGACATTTATCAATGACCAACAGTTTTGGTTATATGGAATTATGGAATTTGGCATTTCTATTAAATTGTGCAAATTTCTATCAAATTTAACAGTTACAGAACTTGCTCTTGATATACTAATTATCCGTTGTCTATGGACTTGCCATTTCTGAAGAAATTTCATCGCTAGGCGAAAAAGTCGATTTTTGACATTTTCGTATTTTGATTGTAAATATCTCTAAATTGCACTTTTTTCGAAACTGCAAAACTATGTCACGAATTCGTTTTGGCGTACGATATATCCATTTCTGCATTTACATTCGTCAATTAATGATCTTCAATCTGTGTCAACTTATGGAATTTTGACAAATAATCGCGTATTTCTATTAAATTCCACATTTGCAAAAAATTCTTTTGTGATACAAATTATCCGGGGTCTATGCTCTTTCCATTTCGGAAGAAATTTCGTCGCTCGTTCATCAGGTGAAAAAGTCGATTTTTGACATTGTCATATTTTAATTGTAAATATCTCCAAATTTTAATTTTTTAAAACTGAAAAACTATGTCACAAATTCTTATTGGCTTACGACCTTTCAAATTCTGCATTCACATTCGTCAATAAACGACGTTCTATTTTTGTCAATTTATGAAATTTCGACAAACAATTGCGTATTTCTATCAACTTCCACATTGACAAAAAATTTCTTTTGTGTTACAAATTATCCGCGGTCTATGCTCATTCCATTTCTGAAGAAATTTCGTCGCTAGTTCATCAGGCGAAAAAGTCGACTTTCGACATTTTCGTATTTTAATTGTAAAAATCTCCAAATTGCACTTTTTCGAAACTGCAAAACTATGTCACAAATTCGTATTTGCGTACGACCTATCCATTTCTGCATTCACAATCGTCAATTAATGGAGTTCAATTTGTGTAAATTTATGGAATTTTAACAAATAGTCGCGTATTTCTATTAAATTCCACAATTGCAAAAATTTCTTTTGTGTTACAAATTTTTCGCGGTCTATGCTCTTTCCATTTCTAAAGAAATTTCGTCGCTAGTTCATCAGGCGAAAAAGTCGATTTTTGACATTTTCGTATTTTAATTGTAAATATCTCGAAAATGCGCAATTAGCAACAGGAACGGACACTGGATCCGTACTCAGCGACCTTGACTCTACTTGACCACATGTGTCATATATCTTACTTCGGTGGCACGGACGGACACACACACACACACATTGTCATCCGTATATATACACCTCGCCGCGCTGAGGCGCGGCGAAATAATATTATTATCATAGTAATAATGGAGCACAACATACGTATGCTGAACAAGCTGTTTTAAAGAAGTTGAGTTGTTTTATTAATACAGAGTGGTTTGTGAGTGTTTTAAAGTGGAAGAGTAAAAGAGTGGATACTTTTGTAAAGTATTTCGAAGCCTTTCCGATATGACGCGCGCCCGCCCGGAGTCCACTATTCATGCGCTACTTCTGACACGCTCCTTTCTCAGAGGTTCTTGCAGGGCAACATTGGGATCGCCCGGGATTAATTTTTTGAGCAAGACACACGCATTTCTGAGCGGTTGTTGCAAGGCAACATTGGAATCGCCCGGGATTAATTTTTTTAGCAGACTAAGTTGTTCGTAAGACAAGGGTTTAAAAAAACAAAAGTTTTTCTTTAGGAATGACCGTTCAACAACTGCCTCCACGTAAGCTTTCAAACGGTCGAACGAATGCCGCTCTTCAACGTAAGACGAGCAAGTTAGGGCCCATTTGTTGTTTGAACCTTTGGGTTACTGTAGCTCGCGATATTCAAACTTTTGAGTTTCGACCAACCGGAGAACAAATTATCAGTGAGTCAAGAGCTATCCAGCAACTCAAGATCGTCTCTCTACGACGCACGCTGAGCGAGTTAGAGCGATTTCTATGCTAAAGCGCTAGAATGTCGCTTTTCGTGGTGCGTGTTTGCGTAATTAACAAAATTTTTACGCCAAGTGAAAGAGCACGCCGAGACCTTTTAGTTGACCTATCGCACGCCGCTCTACGACGTAAGACGAGCGTGTTAGATCCGTTTTGCGTTTTGGACCTTCGGGTTACTGTAGCGCGCGCAATTCAAACTTTTGAATTTCGACTTCTACTAACGGAATTATCAGTGTACCGAAACCTATTCAAGAAACTCAAGATCGTCTCTCTATGATGGAAGACGAGCGAGTTAGATAAGTTTTGCGTTTTAAACCTTTGGGTTACTGTAGCTCCCGAAATTCAAACTTTTGAGTTTCGACCAATCGAAGAACAAATGATCAGTGAGTCGAGAGCTATCCAACCAACCCAAGATCGTCTCCGTACAACGCACGCTGAGCGAGTTAGAGCGATTTCTGCGTTAAAAACGCGAGAATGTCGCTTTTCGTGTTGCGTGTTTGCGTAATTAACAAAATTTTTACGCCAAGTGAAAGAGCACGCCGAGACCTTTTAGTTGACCTATCGCACGCCGCTCTACGACGTAAGACGAGCGTGTTAGATCCGTTTTGCGTTTTGGACCTTCGGGTTACTGTAGCGCGCGCAATTCAAACTTTTGAATTTCGACTTCTACTAACGGAATTATCAGTGTACCGAAACCTATTCAAGAAACTCAAGATCGTCTCTCTATGATGGAAGACGAGCGAGTTAGATAAGTTTTGCGTTTTAAACCTTTGGGTTACTGTAGCTCCCGAAATTCAAACTTTTGAGTTTCGACCAATCGAAGAACAAATGATCAGTGAGTCGAGAGCTATCCAACCAACCCAAGATCGTCTCCGTACAACGCACGCTGAGCGAGTTAGAGCGATTTCTGCGTTAAAAACGCGAGAATGTCGCTTTTCGTGTTGCGTGTTTGCGTAATTAACAAAAGTTTTAATGCCAAACGAAAGAGCACGTCCAGACCTTTTAGTTGACCTATCGCACGCCGCTCTACGACGTAAGGCGAGCGAGTTACGGCCGTTTTCCGTTTTAACCTTCGGGTTACTGTAGCGCGCGTAATTCAAACTTTTGAATTTCGAAACCTCTTAGCGCAATTCTCAGTGAGTCGAGACCTATCCATAAAGTCCAAGATCGCCTTCCTACGACTTTCCAACGCTGAGATCTAAGAGCGTAACGGACGCACGAACGCACGAACGAACGCACGCACGTTGAGCTCTCGTAGGGGTTCGCCCGGCTGAGGCCGGGCGAAAAAATAATACTAGAAAATAATGTCCCAGGAGAGGCGTGTCCGTCCGGTTGCGATGGATGCGTCTGTCATAGCAACAAGGAGCTCAACTTCTTTCGCGAAGGGGACTACTACATCGCTTACCACGAATACAACAAGGCGTTGGGAACGGTATGTACATATGTGTGCGGACACAATGGTCATTGATATTGTGCTTTGAATGCTGTAGTAGCGACGAAATTCAGGAGGAAATCCAGGCAAGATGTTGCGGAGAATGCGGCAAACTGGCAGGTGCCTGTACAGCTTGGTACCTGGACGTTGACTACGACCCGCTCTACTATTGCCACTTATTTGGGCGGGAAGACCGTGAAAATTATATTCTGCATCCTTATCCAGGCCCAGGAAGAATGGTAGGCGTCATGGACCCGCCGCAAGCTGAGGCGCCCCCGGCAGTCGCAACGACAGAATCTCACAACGCCATCGAAAGCACAACTCAGTCGACCACCGCCGTCACCAGAACCGCAAGTGGAACAACTGAAAGGCCAGCGACAACCGAAAGTGAAACGACCACGCAGTCAAGGGCCATTGAATTTGAAGAAACAACACTGTCGATCACCACTGAAGTCTCCAGTCAGCAGGCGACCACTGAAACTGCCATTGTCAGTAGAGCCACTACTGCAACCGCTCCAATCACCAACGTCGTCACTACCACCAATCCAGCTGCCACTGAAACCACTACCACCAATCCAGCTGCCACTGAAACCACTACCACCAATCCAGCTGCCACCGAAACCACTACCACCAATCCAGCTGCCACCGAAACCACTACCACCAATCCAGCTGCCACTGAAACCACTACCACCAATCCAGCTGCCACTGAAACCACTACCACCAATCCAGCTGCCACTGAAACCACTACCACCAATCCAGCTGCCACTGAAACCACTACCACCAATCCAGCTGCCACTGAAACCACTACCACACCAACTGCCACTGAAGCCACCACTCGAGCTGATGAATGTCTGAAGTACCCCAAAACCACTCCAGTGAAACATGGCAGTCTATTCAAGAAAATCAAGTCCAATTCGCGCTTCGACAGCACTATAGTGGACTCAAGAACCTGTTTCGACATAAAAGAAGAATCCAGAAGCAACAGTTGTCGCTGTGCTCTGCAATGCTTCATGGATGAGAAGTGCTGGAGTTTCGCTCTGCCACACGACAAGCTTCAGCTATGCGTGTTCTACCTGAAAGAAGATGTGGAGAAAGAAGGCGACGAGGAAGACAACATCGTTGAAGATCCCGAATTCGATTTGTTTAAAAAGCGAGGGTAAAACATTGAAACAAAGGAAGCATAATGGACTGAAGGAGTGCAGAACTGCTTGACAACAATACTTCACCGCCTTGTTGTGAGTTGAGCCGAGGAATGCAGCGCACACCTAGCCCCGCAAGTTGAACAATAGGACGGAGGTCTTGGTCAGAGAACACTACGACGAATGCGCTGCAACTTGCGCCATTGATCCAATTTCACGGTTTCTTGCTTGTTCACTTGAATGTGTCTCGCTGTGTGGTTCTTGTGGTAATGTACCATCCATGTCGTCAAGCTACCATTCGCATTCTATCTCAGAACTGCTGTCACACTCGACACTTGTTACACCGTCTATTCTTCGATTCAAACTACATATGTACTGTAAGGTTGTCTTCACGCGAAATAGCTGCTTGGGTAGGATCTTTGTTTGGGCTCTTCGCAACCTCCATCTGTCTTTCGCGATTTGCAAGAGAGATGCATACTAGGCGGCGCCATAGCAGCGCTTCATTGATTGATAAATCGATTCGACCGGTCCACCGGATAACGTAGAACCTTCGTAACACTGTAAATCTGAATCGGAAAGTAAGTCGCCCGAGGGACGCAGTATGCTCCACGCTGGCAGTAGCTATACACCTACAGAGGCCGCACAAGTGCAGCCTAGCTCCTGTACCACACCGTAGCAGCACACCAGTCAAGCAAGCTCCGTTGTCATTGATCGACGACGTTTGACAGAGATATCAAAATGGTTTAGAAAACATGTCTGCGCTGCTCTATGGATGGATATTCATACAAATGTTCAGAGGATGTGGAAAGAGCTGTCAACTCAAGCATGTGCAAGCTCAATCACATACCATACCTTTGAAACTCGTTCAGCGGAAGCCCAAGAAGCCACAGACGAATCGCCCACTCAACAGGCTATCACTACAACTCCAGCGACCAGCACTCAATCACGTCTGTTGAATGTCTTGGTACATCGTTATACGTATCTAAATGTAGCTTCGAACGATCAGGTTACACTTAAAACGAGGTATATCTTTGCTGCGTCACTTTTGATTTTCGGGTATCTGATCTGCCTAAGTAATACTGTGCTAGATTCTGGGATTTTCTGGCCGTTTATTGCAAACCTGTTAAGAACGTTTTGATGTTGTCTGTGCGCAGTTACTATTCTGAAGTGGACGCTACCGTACCCCAAGTGACTACGAAATTTTTATGCTTGGAGTTCGCAGTCATCCTAGCAGCACATTATGTAGACTACCCGGTACCATGAATGCATTTCTGCAGGGACTCCTGCACAATGTCTTGTATATCTCAGGAAGGGCGTGCCCGTCCGGTTGCGAAGAATGTGTCTGTTATCGCGACAAAACGCTCAACTCTTTTGCCGAAGGTGACAACTACATTACTTACCAAGAGTACAACGACAATCACCGTATTAAGGTCGTAGAACGGCAGCCTAGCTACCCGCTCGTCAACAGCAAGTGACGACCTTTCTCATTTGGGCTAGCTTAAAGCAGCGGCCGTTGCCCCTTCGCTGTTCAGTCGGACTCCACATTAGTTGAAAAGAGTCAAAATATTATCGGAATATAATCGAATAAAGAAAAGCAGCTATGAACGTCAGCGCCGGTGTGCTGCTGGGCTTGACGGCAGCGCTACACATATGCCTCCTCTTCAGAAGCGTCAAAGGTCGGATTGCGTATGTACCTAGCTACAATGTACATTGCGAGGTGAAGTAAATGGAGGAGTGTTTATTCCACTTACAGTTTGCACTTAAAACGGGCCGGCGTCGCGCCTGGCGGGTCTCAGCTGAGGCTGAGCGCGACCACCAACTTCAGGGGCGCGCTCCGCGCGCTCCTGAAATCGGTCACCGGTCGCGTTAAGCCTAAGCTTCGACCCGCCAGACTGCGACTCCGACTGACTCTTGTGAACTGTGGGCGCAGGGCGAGCCTAAGCATAGCCTGAACTGGAAGGAATATAGTGTGTCCGAAACTAATACAGAGTAAGAAAAGACGGCCATCGCCTGACGCATCAGGCGATTGCCGTATGGCCCGCCGCGGCCTGATCGACCAGGCGACAGCCGTCTGACGGCTATCGCCTGAAGACGGCCATCGCCTGTGACATATATATGTTACCGTGACTACCCGGATCCAGTGAAAACCCGGATATGCGGGTTTTACACTGGTCGACTTAGTGAAAACCCGGATATCCGGTTTTTCACTGACGGGTTAGTGAAAACCCGGATAATGTCAAATTATCCGGGTTTTTTTCACTGATAGTTTAGTGAAAACCCGGATATGCGAGATTTCGTGGGAGGATCGTGAAAATCATGATAGCTGTGTTTTCACTAATATTTCGAAGAAATAGAGTAGAAATCAAGGCTTCTATAGTTTTAAACGCTGCTGACGAAACAAGTGCTTTTGAATGGCAAATCGCGCTCTTTGTTGCGCGAAACAAGCGTCGTGGAGTGCCAAACGTCCTATCCTATGCAATACTTTGATCATTGAGCCGCCTCTTTTACACTGCCAAATGTTTGTGGCCAATTGGCACGTCTGGCTTGAACAGGCGGCTAAGTATACGGGGAATGTGCATCCCGCTTACATTTTGCTCGCGACTGAATGTTGTCGCAAGCGTTAGTACGGAGGGAGGGGGCAAAGCCGGCCTAAGCAGGAGGTGAAGTACAATGGAGGAGTGTTTATCCCACCTACAGTTTGCACTAAAACTCGGTCGACGTCGCGCCTGGCGGGTCTCAACTGAGGCTTAGCGCGACCACCAACTTCAGGGCGCGCTCCGCGCGCCCTGAAGTCGGTCACCGGTCGCGTTAAGCCTAAGTTTCGACCCGCCAGACTGCGACGCCGACTGACTCTTGTGGACTGTGGGCGCAGGGCGAGCCTAAGCATAGCCTGATTTGGAAGGAACCAAACGGCCTACAGGCAATGGAAATATAGTTCTAGCAGTGTATTGCGCGATTTTGAGCATATCGGAGAATTATCCGGGTTTTCCCTAACCTATCAGTGAAAACCCGGATATCCGGGTTTTCACTAACTCAACAGTGAATACCCGGATATCCGGGTTTTCACTAACCAACTCAGTGAAAACCCGGATATCCGAGTTTTCACTGAAGACTGGTTCTCCCGGTCACATATACACCTCGCCGCGCTGAGGCGCGGCGAAAAAATTGGTAGCCTTACACTACCGTAATATACGTTGCTGGGAATTCCTATGAACATACGTTGGAATGATTCATTAGTCCGCTTCAAATTACTACAAGTGATACGTGACACTCCTTGAGTGTCAGATAGGCACTCCGCGTGATCGTTTTAGCAGACGGGGGCACAGACACTCCAACAAGTGTTGCATTCCCGTTTAATTTGTTTGTTCCCAATTTCTTCAGTGTAGAACTAGGGTCCATAGCCCGGGGTGGGCCTAAGCAGATGCCATACACTTAGAGGCCGATGTGGCGCAAGTGACGCGTTGGAGCAGGCTGTACTGACGACGATGAGTGCAGGCTGTACTGACCGCTGACTGTCTATAGCCACTCACCACAATGTAGAATGCCAGCGGCGCTCCAATTGTAGAGGCGCGCCTTATCTACGCTACACAGCGGGCGATCCCCCGCTGGGGTGGACGGCGTCGGTGCTACAGTACGATGCTCCTATAACTCGGTTCGATAGCGCGTGCGTAGACGCCTTTCTCAGCGCGTCTTATATGAACGGCGTACTGTAGGCGCAGCAAAATCAATGGCGGACAATTTTTTCGGAATTTCGCGAAATTTTACAGAGCGTGAGTATACGGCCAAAATCGGGCTAAATGCACCGCAAATCGCCAAACAAACGACGGATTTGCGTTCTACCGCGTCAGAAAGCCCAGACACAACTGTCAACACAATTTTGAAAATTCGACCCCAGGACCCAATTTTTGGCCGGCCGGGTGTCGAAATCTGGGTAAAGGCGTCCCAAATCGCAAAACAAACACCGGATTCGTGTTCAGCGTCGTCGAAAACCCCGAAACAAGTTAAAACACAATTTCCAAAATTTTTGACCCCGGGATTCAAAAATTCGGCGCGGCCGGGATACGGTACCTCAAAATGGTCAAGACAGTTCGTCTAGACAAACTTTTGACGCTGAACACGTTGCAATGGTCAATTTGCCGCTAAAGGCACGCTTTTCAACTAAAAAATCCACTCAAAGTCGAAAATTCGAATTTTCCGCTCGGGACCCGGGATTTTTGCCACCGCGGATCTCCCGAACGGCAAGACCGATCTCGGCGGTTTTCGTGCCAAACGAAAGGTCATACATGGGTCCGTGTTTTGCAGGAAAGTTTGCGAGGATCCACCGTCGCAAACTTGAGCTACGAATTTTTAAAAGTCGGAAAAAAATTTTGAATTTTGAATTTTCTACCGTACTCCCGCGTCGGACCACCTCGGAGACCGCGTTTGAAATTAATCGTAGAGGACCCAAAGGCCTACAACATATCCAAAAATCACCAAATTCGATCCACTTTTGCGAAAGTTGTGGGGTCCTGTTTTTTTTTCTCTAGCAAAAATTCGAATTTTTGAATTTTCGCGAAATTCTTCCAC
>JASAMZ010012330.1:0-10581 GCA_030248115.1 Linhomoeus sp. GSCO2_2
AAAAAACGTCCAATGCCTTGTATGTTGCGCGCTCAAAGGTCAAAACCCGGCATCTTGCTTCACTCTGCTACATTGACATTGACGTCGCACCGAAATTGCGTGAAGTAAACTCCCGTCGCTCCGCTCGACAAGTCCACAAACATGCATAGTTTGTTTAACGTTACCGTAAATGGTCTGATAAGCCCCTTCTCCAACTTCCACCCCAACGTCCAGAACGACTACATAAAGAGGGGAGCTTATTGGCGTATTTACGATATTTTGTTTTAAATTCTTAAATAAAAATCACGAATTCAAGTCAACTAGATTTGGTTTGTATTAATTTATTGCTTTTTTGAATTTCGTGCAACGTAATCTATTTTAAGTAGTAGCTTAAGTTAATTTTTAACTATTAACTTTAATAAATTCAATCTGCTTTAATTTGATTTAACTTAATAAATGAAAATAAAATTAATTAATTAAACTTATTTTAATTTAGATTAATTTAATTTTATTTTCATTGAATCAATTCAATTCAATTCAATTCAATTCAATTTATTTCAATTCAATTCAATTCAATCAATTCAATCCAATGCGTGCTCGTTGTGAGGGGAGAGCTGTCTGTGTCGGAATAGCCAGAATTCCGTCGCCAAATCCATCCAAGAGGTGGCAGGGAATCCAGTATCAAACGAATCCATCCGACTTCCGTCGCGTCCAATTCGAAGACCTGAAGCTGTCCGGCTGCCCCAACTGGTAAAATCTAAATGAGTGCACCCCTTTTAGTGACTGCGTGCACCCCTTTTACTGACTGAGTGCACCCAACATAAATCTGGCTGGCATTCAGAATTACTGACTGCGTGCACACCCCACAAAATTACTGGCTGGGTGCACCCCACTCGTCAGCACTCTTGTGACGGACTCACTAAAAACTTCAAGCAGGATTCTCGTTTGAATTCAGGCTGTGCTTAGGCTCGCCCTGCGCCCAAGCACAGTACACAAGAGTCAGTCGGCGTCGCAGTCTGGCGGGTCGAAACTTAGGCTTAACGCGACCGGTGACCGACTTCAGGGCGCGCGGAGCAGGTAGATTGACATTATGGCTTCAACGCGCTAGCCGACGACGACGACGACGACGACGACGACGACGACGACGACGACGACGACGACGACGACGACGACGACGACGACGACGACGACGACGACGACGACGACGACGACGACGACGACGACGACGACGACGACGACGACGACGACGACGGTTCAAATTGTAGAAGTTCCTTTCACGTTGCAGAAGACGGTGAGGAACAAGCTTTGTGTAAAAACTCTGGCACCACGTTGGCATCAGTGTAAACTTGAGAGCGTGTGCGCGATAATGTGCACTGGATAGTGAAGTGCCGCTAGACATTTAGTCGACAATCTGGTGAGGTATCGCCGCAATTGGTCTTGGATTTGTTCGTGGTACCTGATCCACATATGGATCAGAAGATTCGCCGCAGGCACACTTTGCGCTTATAATTGTGGTGACTGATCCATAAATGGATCAGAGAAATTCGCCGCAGGCACACAGTGCAATAAAAGCGTCTAAATGAGACGACGGGCTATTGAAGAGGGTATAAATGGGACGACGCCCTATTGAAAAGGGTATAAATGGGACGGCGCCCTATTGTAAAGGGCATAAATGGGACGACGCCCTATTCTTTTGGGCTTAGGGCCTGAAATTGTCGAAATTTGGGAATTTTAACAATACTCTTGAAAATATCCCTAACTTCGTTAATTATAAAATTTGAAACTATTTGCTAACTACTTGGCAGACTATGCTCGATACATTCGTGCAAAGAAGTTTTGAAATTTAAACTGTTTGAAATTGTCGAAATTTGGGGATTTTAACAAAACCCTTGAAAAAATCCCAAATTTCGTTAATTATAAAATCAGAAACTATTTGCTAAATATTTGGCAGACTATGCTCGATACATCCGTGCAAAGAAGTTTTGAAATTTAAGCTGTTTGAATTTGTCAAAATTTGGGAATTTTGAAAATACCCTTGAAAATATCCCTAATTTCGTTAATTATAAAATCTGAAACTATTTGTTAAATGCTTGACAGACTATGCTCCATGCATTCGCGCAAAGAAATTACGAAGTTTAAGCTTCTTGAAATTGTTGAAATTTGGGAATTTTGACAATACCCTTGAAAATATCCCTAATTTCGTTAATTATTAAATCTGAAACTATTTGATAAATACTTGGCAGACTATGCTCGACACATCCGTGAAAAGAAATTTTGAAATTTAAGCTGCTTGAAATTGTCGAAATTTGGAGATTTTAACAAAATCCTTAAAAATATCCTAAATTTTGTTAATTATATTTGCTGAAACTATTTGCTAAATACTTGGCAGACTATGCTCGATACATCGGTGCAAAGAAGTTTTGAAATTTAAGCTGTATGAATTTGTCGAAATTTGGGAATTCTGACAAAAACCTTGAAAATATCCCTAATTTCGTGAATTCCAAAATCCGAAACTATGTCACAAATTCATCGCGTCTTATGCACTTTCCATTTCAGCAAAAACTTTGCCGATACGACTTGTAAATAAAAGTGTCATTTTTGACATTTTCATATTTTAATTGTAAATATCTCGAAATAGCGAAATTAGCAACAGAAACGGACAACGGCACGTTACTCAGCGCATTCGACTCCATCGGGTGGGACTAACCGTCATGTCTAGTTTTGTGACACAGACAGACAGACAGACAGACAGACACACACACACACACACACACGAACAGACATTAGCGTCCGTATATACATATACTCGCCGCCCTGGGGGGCGGCAAAACAAGCTTAGAGTAACAAGCTTAGAGTAAAAACTGGGCACCCGATGATGGTTGACTGGCATTGTATAGTGTGTCGTGCATTTGAGGAGTATATTCCATAGAGTGTCAGAATAGTAAGTTGAGCATTTCTTCGGGGAGTATCGCCGCAGTTACCTCGAGTTTCCAGAGAAAGTTTGTGCCATTGTTGGGCAATCGATGCCTGTAAGGCGCATTGGTGGGTACTGATCCATAAATGGATCAGGAATGTTCGCCGCAGGTTCACTTTGGAAAGAAGAGGGTCTAAATGGGACGACGCCCTTTTCTTTTGGGTCACAAATGCGGATGATCACCATTGCTGTAGATTGCAGAACCGCACAGTAAACAGACTTGCCGCGTTTTGTTTTCGTTTGAATAGGTGGCAAAAACATGCGTTGCGGGGCACATCCATGAAAAAATATTGCTAAGTTTTAGCCATTTGAATTGCCAAAATCTGCCATGTTTGAACAAAAACCTTGAAAATATTCCTAATTTCGTGAATTCGAAAATCTGAAACTGCTGTATAATTACTTGACATACTACGCCCGATTCATCCACGCAAAGATATTTTGAATTTTAAGTTGTTTGAAATTGTCGAAATTTAACAATTTTAAAAAAACCTTGACAATATTCCTAAATTCGTTAATTATAAAATATAGAGCTATTTCTAAATGGTTGGCAGACTATGCCCGACACAACCATGCAATGACATCCTGAAATTTAAGCTATTCAAAATTGTCGAAATATGGGAGTTTTAACAATACCCTTGAAAATATACCTAATTTCGCTAATTATAAAATCTGAAACTATTTGATAAATACTTGGCGGACTATGCTCGACACATCCGTGCAAAAAAGTTTTGAAATTTAGGCTGTTTGAATTTGTCGAAATTTGGAAATTTTGACAAAACCCTTGAAAATATCCCTAATTTCGCTAATTATAAAATCTGAAACTATTTGATAAATAGTTGGTAGACTATGCTCGATACATCCGTGCAAAGAAGTTTTGAAATTTAAGCTGTTTGAATTTGTCGAAATTTGGGAATTTTGACAAAACCCTTGAAAATATCCCTATTTTCGCTAATTATAAAATCTGAAACTATTTGATAAATACTTGGCGGACTATGCTCGACACATCCGTGCAAAGAAGTTTTGAAATTTAAGCTGTTTAAATTTGTCGAAATTTGGGAATTTTGACAAAACCCTCGAAAATATCCCTAATTTCGCTAATTATAAAATCTGAAACTATTTGATAAATACTTGGCAGACTATGCTCGACACATCCGTGAAAAGAAATTTTGAAATTTAAGCTGTTTGAGATTGTCGAAATTTGGGAATTTTGACAAAACCCTTGAAAATATCCCTAATTTCGTTAATTATATGCGCTGAAACTATTTGCTAAATACTTGGAAGACTATGCTCGATACATCCGTGCAAAGAAGTTTTGAAATTTAAGCTGTTTGAATTTGTCGAAATTTGGGAATTTTGACAAAATCCTTGAAAATATCCTTAATTTCGTGAATTATAAAATCCGAAACTATGTCACAAATTCATCGCGTCTTATGCCCTTTCCATTTCAGCAAAAACTTTGCCGATACGACTTGTAAATAAAAGTGTCATTTTCGACATTTTCATATTTTAATTGTAAATATCTCGAAATAGCGAAATTAGCAACAGAAACGGACAACGGCACGTTACTCAGCGCATTCGACTCCATCGGGTGGCACTCACCGTCATGTCTAGTGTTTTGTGACACAGACAGACAGACAGACAGACACACACACAGACAGAAACACGAACAGACAATAGCGTCCGTATATATGTTACACCCACTTTCCGCAATCCACCCAGAACGCGCAATATGGCGCATTCTGGGTGGTCGTTACCCAGAATCCACCATATGGCGGGTTTTGGGTGGCGATCACCCAGAATGCGCAATTCGCATGAGCGAAAGCTGCCAGAAGCGTTATAGCAGGGAAGGGGCACAGCCGGCCTGAGCAGGAGGTGAAGTAAATGGAGGAGTGTTCACTCCACTTACAGTTTGCACTAAAACTCGGTCGACGTCGCGCCTGACGGGTCTCAACTGAGGCTTAGCGCGACCACCAACTTCAGGGCGCGCTCCGCGCGCCCTGAAGTCGGTCACCGGTCGGCGGTTTTACGATGCCTGCGTGCGATTCGCACCAGGTGTTCTACAGCGCCGCCTGCCGGCTGCGAGCGAGTTGCGAGCGCGTCAGAACCCACGCCCGATCGATAATTATCTTCGCAAATCATCTGTTGTAGCGCATCGCATACACGTGCAAGGGCTCTCAACTCGCTGAGTGCATTGCTGATTGTGCCGTTTCAAAATTTGAACCAGAAATGGCGACAGGCGAGGAAAGCGATGGCTTTCTCGACTTTTCAACGCTGGAATAATTTGAGCGCTTACTTCCTTCGGTCGAATATGAATATGCGTGACGATACGTCCAGCTGAGAGCGAACCGAAAGATCTGGAAATCTGGCTGGCCGAGTTCGAGAGAAAGACGGGCACATCGTTCAACGTCGACAACAGTTTCAAGCCTACAGTTGCGCGCCATCAACCGAGCAGTCAGAAGTGGTTCCAAACAGTCCGCCATAAGTATGCTCTATCGAATCGGAAATATCTCCAAGCAAACCCAAGGTGGCAGCGTCATCAAACCGTGCCAAACCTATGCTTTGACAGAAACTGTGCACATTGGGGCGCACTAGATTTGCGGAGATAATTATCGATCGGGCGTGGGTCCTGACGCGCTCGCAGCTCGCTCGCAGCCGGCAGGCGGCGCTGTAGGACCCACGGTGCGAATCGCACGCAGGCATCGTAAAACCGCCACCGGTCGCGTTAAGCCTAAGTTTCGACCCGCCAGACTACGACGTCAACTGACTCTTGTGCACCGTGTGCGCAGGGCGAGCCTAAGCATAGCCTGAACTGGAAGGAATATACCAACTGTGTCAAATGTTTATACACAAAAGCAAGAAGCCATCCACTATTGCGTAGTCTGGGTAGTGACCACCCAGAAGGCACCATATTGCGCAGTTTGGGTGGCCACCACCCAGAAGGCGCCATATGGCGCCTTCTGGGTGGTTGCGCATTTTGGGTGTGACATATATACTCGCCGCCCTGGGGGGCGGCGAAAAAACTGGGTACCCGATGATGGTTGATTGGCATCGCATAGTGTTTTGTGCATTTGAGGAGTGTATTCCATAGTGTGTCAGAATAGAAAGTTGAGCATTTCTTCGGGGAGTTTCGCCGCAATTATCACGAGTTTCCAAAGAAAGTTTGTGCCATTCTTGGGCAATCGGTGGCTATAAGGCGCATTGGTGGGTACTGATCCATAAATGGATCAGGAATGTTCGCCGCAGGTTCACTTTGAAATGAAGAGGGTCTAAATTGGACGACGCCCTTTTCTTTTGGGTCACAAATGCGGACGGTTACGGCACCGTTGCAAAATTCGTATTTATAAAATCTAGAACTATTTGGCAGACAATACCCGACACAACCATACCAAGACATTTTGAAATTTAAGCTATTTTTGAAATTGTCGAAATTTGGGAATTTTAACAAAAACCTTGATAATATCCCTAAATTCGTTAATTTTAAATCCTAGAACTATTTGCTAAATATTTGGCAGACAATGCCCGACACAACCATGCCAAGGCATATAGAAATTTACGCTACTTGAAATTGTTGAAATTTGGGAATTTTAACAAAACCCTTGAAAATATCCCTAATTTCATTAATTACAAAATCTGAAACTATTTGCTAATTAGTTGGCATACTGTGCCCAATACATCAACGCAAAGATATTGTTAAATTTGAGCCGTTTGAAATTGTCGAAATTTGGGAATTTTGGCAAAACTCTTGAAAATATCCCTAACTTCGTTAATTATAAAATCTGAAACTATCTGATAAATACTTGGCAGGCTATGCTCGACACATCCGTGAAAAGAAATTTTGAAATTTAAGCTGTTTGAAATTGTGTATATTTGGCAATTTTGACAAAAGCCTTGAAAATATCACTAAATTCGTTAATTATAATATCTGCAACTATTTGCTAAATACTTGGTAGACTATGCCCGACACAACCATGTAAAGAAAATTTGAAATTTAAGCCGTTTGAAATGGTCGAAATTTGGGAATTATGACAATACCCTTGAAAATATCCCTAATTTCGTTAATTATAAAATCTGAAACTATTTGATAAATACTTGGCAGACTATGCTCGACACATCCGTGAAAAGAAATTTTGAAATTTAAGCCGTTTGAAATTGTCGAAATTTGGCGATTTTAACAAAATCCTAAAAAATATCCTAAATTTCGTTACTTATATTCGCTGAAACTATTTGCTAAGTACTTTCGACATTTTCATATTTTAATTGTAAATATCTCGAAATAGGGAAATTAGCAACAGAAACGGACAACGGCACGTTACTCAGCGCATTCGACTCCATTGTGTGGCACTAACCGTCATGTCTAGTTTTGTGACACAGACAGACAGACAGACAGACAGACACACACACAGACAGAAACACGAACAGACAATAGCGTCCGTATATATGTCACAGGCGATGGCCGTCTTCAGGCGATAGCCGTCTAGACGGCTATCGCCTGGTCGATCAGGCCGCGGCCGTCTAGACGGCAATCGCCTGATGCGCCAGGCCGCCGCCGTCTAGACGGCAATCGCCTGATGCGTCAGGCGATGGCCGTCTTTTCTTTCTCTGCATTAGTTTCAGACACAGTATATTCCTTCCAGTTCAGGCTATGCTTAGGCTCGCCCTGCGCCTACAGTTCACAAGAGTCAGTTGGCGTCGCAGTCTGGCGGGTCGAAGCTTAGGCTTAACGCGACCGGTGACCGATTTCAGGGCGCGCGGAGCGCGCCCTGAAGTTGGTGGTCGCGCTAAGCCTCAGTTGTCATTCGCTAAGTCATTCGTCGTCATTCGTCATTCGTCACATTCGTCATACATTCGTCGTCACATTCGTCACATTCGTCACATTCGTCATTCACATTCGTCATTCGTCATTCACATTCTATGTTTGTCAATTTATAGAATTATGACAAATATTCGAGTATTTCTGTTGAATTCCACATTTGCAAAAAAATTCTGTTGTGTTGCAAATTATCCGCGGTCTATGCTCTTTCCATTTCTGAAGAAATTTCATTTCTAGCTCATCGGGTGAAAAAGTCGATTTTCGACATTTTTAAATTTTAATTGTGAATATCTCGAAAATGCGAATTTAGCAACAGAAACGGACATTGGATCCATACTCAGCGACATTGACTCTACTTTACCACATATGTCACATATCTTACTTAAATGCGACGGACACACACACACACACACACACGCACAGACATTGTCGTCCGTATATATGTTACCATGACTACCCGGATCCAGTGAAAACCCGGATATCTGGGTTTTCACTGGTCGACCTAGTGAAAACCCGGATATCCGGGTTTTCACTGACAGATTAGTGAAAACCCGGATAATGTCAAATTATCCGGGTTTTCACTGAAAGTTTAGTGAAAACCCGGATATGCGAGATTTCGTGGGAGGTTAGTGAAAATCACGATGGCTGTGTATTCACTAACCCTTTTCGAAGAAATAGCCTAGAAATTGAGGCCCTATAGTTTCGAATACTGGTTACGAAACGGGCGCTTTTGAATGGCAAATCGCGCTGTTTGTTGTGCGAAACAAGCGTCGTGGGTTCGATATGTGGTTTCTTACCTAATACACTGCATCTTTGAGGAGCCGCCCTTTTGCCATGCTAAATATTTGCGCGCCTGGCTTCCAACAGGCGGCTAAGTATACGGTGGATGTGCATCCCGATTACAGTATGCATGTGACTGAAAGTTGTCGCAAGCGCTGGCAGGGAAGGGGCACAGCCGGCCTAAGCACGAGGTGAATTATATGGAGGAGTGTTTATCCTACTTACAGTTTGCACTAAACCTCTGTCGGCGTCGCGTCTGGCGGGTCTCAACTGAGGCTTAGCGCGACCACCAACTTCAGGGCGCGCTCCGCGCGCCCTGAAGTCGGTCACCGGTCGCGTTAAGCCTAAGTTTCGACCCGCCAGACTACGACGCCGACTGACTCTTGTGGACTGTGGGCGCAGGGCGAGCCTAAGCATAGCCTGATTTTGAAGAAACCAAACGACCTTCAGGCAATAGAATTATACGTTATAGCAGTGCATTGCGCGATTTTGAGCATGTCGTAGCATTATCCGGGTTTTCCCTAACTCATCAGTGAAAACCCGGATATCCGGGTTTTCACTAACTCAACAGTGAATACCCGGATATCCGGGTATTCACTAACCAACTCAGTGAAAACCCGGATATCCGCGTTTTCACTGAAGACGGGTTTTCCCGGTCACATATATACACCTCGCCGCGCTGAGGCGCGGCGAAAAAAGAAGCGAATCGTCTTCCGAGCGACGAATAAATCGATCTATTTGGATAAACGTGTAAGTGTTACGGTATCATTTTGAATTGCACAGTTATTCCGTTGTTAATGGAACTAATGAGCTAGTCGCTGTCTTGACGAGCGGGACTCGTTCGGTGTCCACCATCAACGAATGAAGCGCGAATGTCTACCACCACTCGGCAGAACACACAACACAACGTGCGCGGTCGCATCAATGAACCTACAAATTACAATACAATAAATTGTGCAACCCCATGCCATGACCAACTGCACAATTTGAGGAAACGCGTTGCAAAGACCCGTACCTACATACCATGTTTTCACCACAAATTTAGGTGACACAGACGAACACCCAACCAAGTTTGCATCCGTATATGACGTAAGGTGCAAAGTGCATCGCTGTGCCCGACCGAACCACCCACACCGGTTGTTGTGATCGCAGTAACGAGAAGCTTGGCGGTGATACATTTTCGGCAGCAAAGTAAACCGCCGTTGTTGTTTGCGGTGTCCGCTTTCGCTTGGACGGCCGCTTGTTTGTGAAGCTGTTTTGCCTCTGTGTGACACACGAAAATACGAACCTCGCCTCTCTCCCTAACGGTAACAGTCACTGGCCTGTTGATCAGCGTGCGCTATTGTTGGCCGGCGGAAGTGAATAGCAACAACACGTTTGCTGTGAAGTGAGCCAGATAGATCGTCAAAGTCTGAGTAACATAATCCATGCACGCACAGTACATAGTACTAGTCACATGCTGTGGCCGTTTAGATCGGTTAGTGCACTTCCGTCTGTCCGTTTACTTTACGGAAACGAGAGGCGAGATTACCGAATTTCCAGACTGTGAAAGTGGTAGGTGAAATTTCCACTGGCCGACCGCTTGACTCGGCTTCTGTTCCAGACTCTGCTCATCTCGGCAGATATGGGGCGCAAGAATTTCGTAACGATCGGAGCGCTCCTAGCAGCCGTTTTGGTGGTTGCTGCTCATGCGACAGAAGACAGAGACTTCTGCGGTGGCAGAGGGTGGCACAGAATGGCTTCCAAGTGCCTTCTGGTGGAGAGAGCAGCTGAGAGTTACGAATTCGCCCTCAAGTTTTGTGAGGCCACCGGAGCGAAACTTCACAGAGCAGGCGACGATGGAGTCACCAATGAGACTCTGTGGACCCTGCTGTGAGTATGGAACAATCGGTGATGTCAATGTCTTTGTGTGCTACACTACGTCTGTTCGAAGATGATGTTGCTGTAACTCTGATATGCACATGTACTAGGTAATCTTGTTGCGTTCAGAAACGAAACGTTGCCGCAGCCCTCGAGGGTGACGTGGCTTCACAAGGGC
>JASAMZ010012333.1:0-7500 GCA_030248115.1 Linhomoeus sp. GSCO2_2
AACATAAACGGACACCGGACATGTCGCACCGCTGTGGCGCGGCGAAAAAACCCAGGCGCACTACGTGCAACAAAAGGTTCCGAAATATTTCACGATTCTAGGAGATGGAAAGTACAATATCTCGCTCCATAATATCCTTGCCAATTTTACAGGCACACGACGGTGTACAGCAACAGACTTGTCTCAAGTGTGTGTGATGAAGTTCTGGACGTCGTTTGAAAGTAGCCTAGAATTTGTGGACGAATATTAACTGCAATACAGCCCTACATCTTCCGTTGACCACCCAGTATGCCACTGTGGACCTACACACACAATCCGCGAAAGAATCCGGTCTTACGGCAGGTTGCAAAACTCCAGGTCGCTGACTGGACTCATCGGCATGCATTTATTATCAGACTTGCAACATGTCTTCGAATCCCCAGCAGATATCCTCTTCTTCTACGCATCTGAAGAAGTGAATTCGCGTATTGGGAATGTACCGTTTAATTTTGGAACGACACTCCGATCTATGCAGCCCCCCACCCACCATGACGTACGTACGTGGGACGAGTGAATCTCAACACTTTCAATCAATTGCCTTTAGAATGTCATTGCATGAATGTATCATGCACAGTCTGCGAAAAACTGTGACGTGGACTCATGCAGGACTATTTAGCATCGGGTTGAGCGCGTCAGCGCTCAACCCCATTTGTTCGGCCGGGGGCCAGTGCGTCTCCGGGGACTATCCGGGTTCATCCTACGTCATATAGGTAGACACGACCAATCAGGCTGAAAAGTTTACCATAGATGTTCATAGTAACAAGAAGTATTGTGCTAAAATTTACGACCAGATCGGTTGAGTGGTTCCAAAGATATTAAACAAAAACACTAGAAAAATTCCCCGATCTTCGTCTGATCGCAAGGTTTTCGGCCTCGTTCTCGCGAACGGTACTAGCTAGAGCAGAGTTTTATGGCTCGATAGAACCGCCTACTAATGGGATTTTTTATGTTAAAAAATCACCGAGATGTCGGTTAAGTACTGCGGTCGTAGGGCCGGATTAAAGAAATGGCCAAAATTTTGGCTGTCCCGACTCCCAGACGGCCGAGCTCTGGTGGTGCAAGCTAGGGCCCCAATCGAAGTGATCCACCCAAGACCACCATCAGGGCGATTAAATGTGTAGAACATTTCATCTTCCTAGGTTGTACGGTTCCTGAGATATGGAGGACCGAAGGTCGTAAACGAGTAAGCCATCCGCGGCTAAGCTCAAGACGACCGAGCTCTGGTGGTGCGCCGAATAGGCCCGCTCGAAGCCGGCTTTGGAGTGGCACAGTTGGCTGACGGTCGTGGCTGTAGAGAGAATAGGTACGTACGTATGCAGATTGATCGAGCACTGGGCAACCGGTGTTCCGTGCTAAGTATGACACTAGGTATTTAGAAGCGAAGTTGTTTTGGAGCCTTCGTATTCGGTTTAAGCGAAGAGACTTCCATTCACCACCACTGTATTCAACTTCATAAGTAGCCATTTGCTAGGTAATGATTTACTTGTGATATTCGATTGAACCCACAAGCTGCATTCTACATAGATACCTAGCCCATGTACATACAGCTAGTTTGTAATTCTATGTCAAACGTCTGTGTTCCAGCTATAGTAACCAGTGGTGCACCAAATAGCAATTATATGTAATTACTTCGTTCAGTTACGTATTGCTCTCTCTGCCTGCCAGGCCGAGAACATGGGATAACAAGGAAAGTAGGGACACGAGAGGAGGGCCGACAAGCCACTGACACACAGGGCTCCCACCCCCACAGACCACAGAATTGGAGGGGGGGGGGGGGGGGGGGGGGGGAAGACGGCAACAGAACACGACAGAGTAGGAAGGAGGGAACGGTAGTGTGAGGGGAGGGGGCGGGGGGGTCGAAGAAGAAGGCGCCCGATTGATAAATGGCTCCTCTCATTGCTTGTTCTCCCTCGCTTTGCCCCTCTGGGAAGAGAAGGGAAGGACAGAAGAGGGGACAGACTCGGAGAAGCCGACGACTTTCGGCCTCGCGCTAGCCCACATAACATAGTCCCCCAGAGTCGCCCCATCTGGGAGAGTTCTTTTATTAGGCGGAGCCACAGATGGCGCCGCACCCGAGAGACAAGCAAAGTAACGCATTACACAACGCAACAAGTGGTAGAGTTGCTGATTGGAAGTCGCTCTATTCATGGGTATATTCTTTCATGCTCTATGTACGACACACGTAAGATACGCAGAACATGAGCAACTACAAAGGAACACGTAAGGACATCAAATGGGTACTCATCGAAAGGGGCATAACGGATGGAAATGAAGGGCAATAAGAGCTAGACGATCCAGAGCCAAAAATCTCTTGTATGTAACTGTATGAGTGTAAGTTGAAGGCACAAAATCTCAACAGAAAGTGTGGAGTATACTGTAGCGGTTGTGCGCGATTGCAGCAAAGTACAGTTGCCAATTGGCCTGCGTTTGGGATTGCTTAGGGTCAATTTCAGGCTTGTGCTCAGGCGAATGCTGAGGGCTAGGACCAGGTTTGGCATTAGGCTCAAGCTGATGCCTAAGATTGGTCGGAAGTTTCCAACGCGTCAGGGTTTCAACGGCTAGACATAGGTAGTCCTGAACTAAGTCTATGCATAAGCCTAATCCAACCCTGAGCGTACATATATGTAAGCCTAAGCCAAGGCTGAGCTGACATCTAAGCCTAAGCCAAACCTGAGCCTAGACCTAAGCCTAAGCTGGAGCATTAGCTTGAGATTGAGTCTAAGCGTAAGCGCAAACGCAAGGCCAATTAGCATGACGTTGGTGGGACCGTACATAATTCTTCACTCATAGGACCGCTATTTTGCAATGGGAGTAAAACACTGTAGTCCGTTGGGACCGCTGTGTCGGCCTTGGGACAGATCGTTCTGGATGGAACTAGTGATGGCAACTTTCGAAATTTCAAAACCGGGTAAGTAAAAGTAGGTAAGTAATTCGCCCAAAATAAAAGTGGGTAAGTAAAAGTAAGTATACCGGTTTCTAGAAAACCGGGCACCCGGTTTTACCCGGTTTTACCCGGTTTTACCCGGTTATTTTTGGCGATTCTGGGTAAGTAACAAGTCTCTTTTAAAAAGCGGAGTGGTTTTGAGCTTTGACTTTTTACTGAGATTGTAGCAAGGCCCTTTCCGGTTTCGTGCAGCGTCTTTGACTCTCCTCGCGACTACACTTTTTGGAGTGGTCTTGCTACGCAACATTGGTATCGCTCGGGTTTAATTCTTTAAACCAAGACAATCATCTTTTCAGAGTAAATTTAAAAAAAAACACTGGAATCTAACGCAAAACTACAGGTTAATTGTGAGCATGATTTGATGCTGGCTTGCAGTGAGCTCTTCAGCGATGTCAAGATCGCTCCTCTGCAACGCACGAGTGCCAAGATATAACAAACCAAAGTCTGCAGTTTTCATCGCGTTTTGGTTACTGTAGCCCTCTCATTGACCTTTTGAAACTTTTTTTTGTCGGATTCGTGCTCAGGAGCTCGAGCGCTTTACTTTGATATGCGATTTGACTAGCTTCGGTCAACTTTTGTCTTAAAATGGACCCCACTTTGGGATACTGTAGCGCGCGAGTTTGAAAATTTATTCCAGTTGTGAACACTCAGATGGCGAGAGTAGTCCGAGGGCTACCCGTCGATGTGTCGACCTCGACCCAGCGACGTCAGACAAGCGAGTTATTAAGCCCGAAGCGAGCATGTCGTTTCCAGTTTTCGACGCGTTTTGGTTACTGTAGCTCTCTGTTTAAACTTTTGAAACTTTTTGTTGTCGGATTCGTGCTCAGGAGCTCGAGCGCTTCACTTTGATATGCGATTTGACTAGCTTCGGTCAACTTTTGTCTTAAAATGGACCCCACTTTGGGATACTGTAGCGCGCGAGTTTGAAAACTTATTTTTGGTTTGACTACTCAGATGGCTAGAGGAGTCCGCGGGCTACTCGACGATGTGTCAAACTCCACCCTACGACGTCGGACGAGCGAGTTATTAAGCCCGAAGCGAGCGTGACCCACGCACGTATGCACGTACGCACGTACGCACGTACGCACGTACGTACGCACGCCGAGCTCTTGATAGGGTTCGCTCGGCTGAGGCCGAGCGAAAAAACCGAGTACGGCCAAATGAAACCGGGTAAGTACCAAGTAAGTATACCTACCCGGTTTTTGAAAACCGGGTACAACCAGGTAAGTACTTACCCGGTTTTCAAGTTGCCATCACTAGATGGAACCGAGATTCCCGTTTTCGACGGGACCCCCCCTGGCCTCCGGGTGGCCTGTACCTACTACCTATGCTATTCCGTACCAGCGCCGGGCGGGGGATAAGTGTGTCGCTTCTGGGGTTTTGCGGGGTGCGCCTGGCGACCATGAATTCGCCATCACCTTTGCGACTCGACGTGCCGCCAGTAGGCCACACATGACACGGCGCTTGGGTAGGAGTTCAAATTTGTCTTGTCGAGTCATGCGACAAATGGAAGAGCGGGCGAAGGCAAGAATTTGCACGAAACAGGAGGGCAAACTGCCAAAGAATAGTTGTTAAATGGAAATTAACAACAAGCTCCGGTATTAAAAAGTCGAGTTTGTATTCTGACTGACATTGCAAAGAGTTGCGTTCTTTCTGCAGAGACTGCGAGAGTTCATCGCCCGCATGCTCCGCTTCATGAGCCCCCGCTTCGCAAGAGGGTATTGCATTAGCAATATTGATTTCGCCCGCGATTTGGCTTTTAGAGCAAGAACATCGGGTTGAGCGCGTCAGCGCTCAACCCAATTTGTTCGGCCGGGGGCCAGTGCGCCCCCGGGGACTAGGGGTTAGTACTACGTCATATAGGTAGACTTCACCGATCGGGCTGAAATTTTCACCACAGATGTTCATAGTAACAAGAAGTATTGTGCCAAAATTTCAGCCAGATCGGTTGAGTGGTTCCTGAGATATTAAACAAAAACTGTCAAAAAATTCATCAATCTTCATCTGATTGCCAGGTTTTCGGCCTCGTTCTCGCGAACGGTACCAGCTAGAGGAGTGGTTGATGGCTCGTTAGAATTGCCTAGTAGTAGGAAATTTTGTATTAAAAAATCAACGGGATCGGTTGAGTATTGCGGTCGTAGGCCCCGATCAAAAAAATGGCCGAATTTTTGGCTAAGTCCCGCTCACTACGGCCGAGCTCTGCTGGTGCATGCTGGGGCGCCAATCGAAGTGATCCGGTCTAAACCACCATAGGGTGAATAAATGTGTAAAACATTTCATCTTTCTAAGTCACCCCAGTAAAAAGTTACGCGGTGACAAAAGTCCAGCTGAGTACGGGTCCGGGGCCTGGCTCAAGATGGCCGAGCTCTACTGGTGCAGGCTGGAGCGCCAATCGAAGTGATCCGGTCTAGACCACCATAGGGTGAATAAATGTGCAAAACATTTCATCTTTCTAAGTCACCCCCGTAAAAAGTTACGTGGTGACAAAAGTCTGGGCGAGTACAGATCCGGGCACCCCTCAAGACGGCCGAGCTCTACTGGTGCAGGCTGGGGCGCCAATCGAACTGATCCGGTCAAACCTACCATAAGGCGAATAGCCATGCAAAATTCTGTCTTTCTAGGTCACCCCAGTAGAAAGATATGAGGTGACAAATGTCCCGCCGAGCACAAATTTTTGGGTCCTGGGCCGAAATTTTCAAAATTGAGTTTACCATTGTTTCTGGAGTTTTCGACGACGCTGAACACACATCCGGTGTTTGTTTCGGGATTCCGGCTGCCATTTGCCGATTTCAGCATCCGGTCGGTCAAATTTTGGGTCTTGGGGTCAAATTCTGGCAATCGAGTTTACAGTTGTCTCTGAGGTTTTCAAAGACACAGAACACGAATCCAGTGTTTGTTTCTGGATTCGAGCTGTCCTTTGCTCATGACCTCAATGGTGCCCACTCCTGCAAACCTGTTCGTGAGGAGGAACCCTTCCCCCACCCCCCACCCCACTCCCCCCCCCCCCCCCTCCGTTCAACGCATAAGTACTTCTCTGATTGCGCCTCTGCAAGGCATCCCTGTCTGTGTCGCCTCTCATCGGACTGCCAGAGGCGCCCCCCCCCCCCCCTCCCGCCGAAAGTGTTCACTTTGTGGACATGGACAGGGAGTGTATACGCGCTCAACCCAATTTGTTCGGCCGGGGGCCAGTGCGCCTCCGGGGACTATGAGTTAGTACTACGTCATATAGGTAGACTTAACCGATCGGGCTGAAATTTTCACCATGGTTGTTCATAGTAACAAGAAGTATTGTGCTAAAATTTCAGCCGGATCGGTTGAGTGGTTCCCGAGATATTAAATGAAAACTGTCGAACAATTCAGCAATCTTGTACTGATCGCAAGGTTTTCGGCCTCGTTCTCGCGAACGGTACTAGCTAGGACAGTGGTTGATGGCTCGTTAGAATTGTCTAGTAATGGCATTTTTGTATTAAAAAATCAACGGGGTCGGTTAAGTGTTGCGGCCATGGGGCCCGATTAAAAAAATGGCCGAAATTTTGGCTAAGTCCCGCTCACTACGGCCGAGCTCTGCTGGTGCATGCTGGGGCGCCAATCGAAGTGATCCGGCCTAGACCTCCATAGGGTGAACAAATGTGTAAAACATTTTATCTTCCTAGGTTGTTTGGTTCTTGAGATATGGATGCCCAAAGGTTGGAACCAGTACAGTATGACATTATGACGAAGCCGTAAAATTTGTATAGTCGATGTCGAAATGAACTGTAGAGTGGTGATATGTATTGGAGGTGTTGAGAGTGGACTCTAGAAGGGTGGTGGGTGATGGAACGGCATTATGACGAAATCGTAAATTCGTATAGTCAATGTCAAAATGAACTGTAGAGTGGTGATATGTATTGGAGGTGTTGTGGGTGGACTCCAGAAGGGTGGTGTGGGTGACAGAATGACGTTATGACGAAATCGTAATTCGTATAGTCGTATAGCTGTCTGTGCATCCAACCTCCTGAGGCCAGACCTGTCTGTGCATCCTACCTCCTGTGGCCAGACCTGTCTGTGCGTGCATCCAACCTCCTGTGGCCAGACCTGTCTGTGCGTGCATCCAACCTCCTGTGGCCAGACATGTCTGTGTGCATCAAACCTCCTGTGGCCAGACCTGTCTGTGTCCCCACACCTACAACAGCAATCCTTTCAAAGCAGACCTGTCTATGTCACCTCTCAGCAAACCTGCTCTATGCCCCCCCCCCTGAAGGTGTCCACTCTGTGGACATGGACAGGGTGTGTATTTCAGGAAAGTTCCCCCCTGATGGGGGGTAAGGACAGGTGAATTTGTTCGTCCTTATGACGACTGATGATGAACAGGCTGTGTATCTCAGATGACTTCGGGCCCTCTACTACACGGACAAATTCAGCGTGCTCTGTATATGGGTGCCCAACTATCACTAAATTATGAGTCTCTGTGTTTGTCGTTTGTGTACTTACTGCAAGCAAATCGCTTACCCAGCAGTAGTGCAGAATGTGCATTTACC
>JASAMZ010012333.1:12500-28363 GCA_030248115.1 Linhomoeus sp. GSCO2_2
GGAACGTCCTCCTGCTCCCCCTTGGGCATTTCACATAAATATATCGACATAGACTTCAGAAGATGCGATGTTTTACGCCTGTATTCACCCTATTATGGCCCTGACATTTCTGTCAAGATTTGATCATTTCTGTCAAATTTAGTACTCGCAAAAATTTTTTGTTTTGATCATTTCTGTCAAATTTAGTACTCGCAAAAATTTCTTGTATGCCACTAATTATCCGCAGTCTTTGCGCTTGCCATTTCTGAAGAAATTTCGCTGCTAGCCCATCAGACGAAAATGTCGATTCTGACATCTTTGTAAATTTAATTCTAAATATCTCGACATTGCAATTTATTAAAACTGTAAAGCTATGTCTCAAATTCTTATTGACTTACGACCTTACCATTTCTGCATTCACATTCGTCAATAAATGACGCTATAATTTTTGTTAATTTGGAGAGTTTTTGACAAATAATTGCGTATTTCTACTAAATTCCACATTTGCAAAAAATTTCTGTTGTGTTACAAATTATCCGCTGTCTATGCCCTTTCCATTTCCGAAGAAATTTTGCCGCTAGCCCATCAAACGAAAATGTCGATTTTGACATTTTTTCATTTTAATTCTAAATATCTCGAAATGGCAATTTACGAAAACTGTAAAACTATGTCACAAATTCTTATTGACATACGGCCTTACTATTTCTGCATTCAAATTCGTCAATAAATGACGTTCTATTTTTGTCAATTTGTGTAATTTTGACAAATAATCGCGTATTTCTATTAAATTCCACATTTACAAAAAATTTCTTTTGTGTTACAAATTATTCTCTGTCTACGCCCTTTCCATTTCTGAAGAAATTTCAATTCTAGCTCATCAGGCGAAAAAGTCGATTTTTGACATTTTGGAATTTTAATTGCAAATATCTCGAAAATGCGAAATTAGCAACACAAACGGACATCGGATCCGTACTCAGCGACCTCGACTCTACTTGACCACATATGCCACATATCTTACTTCGGTGCCACGGACGGACACACACACACACACACACACACACACAGACAGACAGACAGACAGACATTGTCATCCGTATATATACACCTCGCCGCGCTGAGGCGCGGCGAAAAAATTCGCAACCTGGTGAAGGCTTGCTTGAGTTGCGGAAGATAGTGCAAAATCCCGAAAATTTGGCAGTCCCGACCTCTAGACAGCGGAGCTCTACTGGTGCAGCCTGTTGCGCCGGTCGAAGTGATCCAGTCAAGGCCATAATAGGGTGAATACAGGCGTAAAACATCGCATCTTCCTAAGTTGTATGGTTCACGAGATATTTCATGTGAAATGCCCAAGGGCAGCAGGAGGAATATGTTCCACGTGTGAAGCATGTAAAAGTAAAAGAGTATTAAATGATCTTCCTCTGGTGTAGCAGATGCGGCGCTTCGCGCCGCCCAATTTGTCATAGAAATAAAAGCACCAGTATTGACTGAAAGAAAGCATTTTCGACAAAAATTATCCACGCAAACTGCGCAAAGGTCACACCAACACGCTAAGATGTGCCGAATCCTTTCCGCAGTTTGTGTGGATAATTTTAGTCGAAAATGCTTTCTTTCAGTCAGTACTGGTGCTATTATTTCTATGACAAATCGGGCGGCGCGAAGCGCTGCATCTGCTACACCAGAGGAAGATCATTTAATACTCTTTTACTTTTACATGCTTCACACGTGGACCATATTCCTCCTGCTGCCCTTGGGCATTTCACATGAAATACTCTTACTTTTTGAATGGCGGAGCCTATGTACCTATGACTCTCGCTCGAACGAGCGGAATCACTTTAGGTAGCCTACGGGACGAGCGGGGCCAGTTGGGTAACGTACAGTTCACGGAGCAGGACAATTTTTGGAGCAAGTATGTCTGTATGTGCCCCTCCCCCACTGAAGTTGTCCACTGCGTCTGCATGGACAGGTTGTGTAACTCAGGAAATTCCACCCTAGTGGGGGGGGGGGGGGGGGGGGTAAGGACAGGTGAAATTGTTCGTCTTTCTTAAGACTAATGATGAACAGGCTGTGTATTTGAGAAGACTTCTCACCCTCAAGCTACACGAAAAAATTAAGCGTGCTCTGTTTGCAGGCGCCAAACTCGCCTCCAAAGAACACAGTGCAGCTCTGAATTATGTAGCACCAAGTCTAAGTACTGCGATACACCGCGTTGGCATGTGAAGCTTACTGCTTGTGCGCGTGGGTTACACTGTGCCTGTTGATGTGACAATGTGGGGGATGGGGAGGGGTTTGAGGTAGTCGCGCTTGCGCTTACTGCCTGCGGACAGTGTACGTTACGTTGTTTGTGTGCTGCCATGGTAGACACCTAGGTATCCACGTTTCGTGAGTGGTGAGGCGCGCGCCAGCCTGTGCATTCCGCCTAGTGAAGGAACATTCGTGCGTGTGAGCAGAGCACGCTGAATTTGTTCGTGTAGTATAGAGGCTGAGAAGTCTTCTGAAATGCACCGCCTGTTCATCATCAGTGTTCATTCAGAAAGACGAACAATTTCACTTGTCCTAAGCCCCCCCCCCCCCACTAGGGGGGAACTTTCCTGAGATTGATTAGTAGTTAGTTCGTCGCACGCACACACTGCGCATTTTCATGTCAATTGATCAATAAGTGGATCAGACTATTTGCCGGAGGCACACAGATGTGTCTAAAGCAAACTGACGAAATTTGTGAATTCTGACAAACACTTGAAAACACCTTCCAATTTCGCAAATTCTATAATCCGAAACAGTTGCTAAACAGTTTGGAAACTATGTGCGATACAACCATGGAATAGGCACATAATACAAGCGTTTGCTGAGTACTTCACTGCACGATGTCCGATACCGTAAATAATCTAATAAGCCCCCCCCCCCCTCGAATAAGCCTCTCCCCCCCCCCCCCTCCAATAGTACCACCCCCCTAGAGGGAGGTTTAAAAAAATAAGCCCCCCCTCCAATAGTACCCCCTACCTTATGCACTATATTACATGTAAGGCATACTATATGCATGTATACTGTACTATAGTACTACTACAACTACTATATGTAGTAAATCTACCCTTAGTACATGCCATGTTAAGGATATTTAGTGCCTGGAAGGTATGTTCTGTATGGCATACGTACATTTTGTGTACCTTGGGTCTCCGGAAGAGGGGTCGAAATATTAAGCCCCCCCCCGTCGAATAAGCCCCCCCCCTCCAATAGTACCCCTCCCCCCTAGAGGGGGGTTGAAAAAATAAGCCCCCCGGGGGCTTAGCGTATTTACGGTAATACACCTCTACAAAAGCGTTGTCTAATTTAAGCCGTTTTGAAATTGAACCCCCGTTGACTCACAAAGGACGGTCTCTCACGCGAAATGTTCAATTGGGATTGTTCAACCGTTCGTTTGACGGCTTGGTTTGGTTGTCAACAATGTGTACACAATACCGCCCGTAAACGGCCTATATATACCAGGCAGGTGACGCAGTTGGATGCGTGCTGGACTGGCAATAGTCGCATTACGTGCGTCTGCGCTGGCGTAGAAAGAGGACGTCAACAACATTCACCCTAATTCAATCCCTCTTCGCCGTCCACGTCGCCATAAATAAAGGGGGGGGGGGGGTGGAGGCTGCCGCCAGCTCTGCATACCATTCTATACCGTAGATCAATCACGATCGGTATGTATGGTAGGCAGGCACCCACTAGAAATGGCCCCAACTGTATTAGCCATCCCAATCGCTTGCTACATACAAGGAGGAAGTCAATTGTGTAAATACATTGATCCCAATCAAAGCCGCCTTCGTAATCTGCCTACGTATAACCTTTGGGAATGACGATGAGGTTATCGTCGACTGCGACGATACTTACGTATGGAACCCAAGGTATATTTAATTTAGCACGAGGGAACCCCGACCTACATACATATGTATACGCACGCGTGTACGTACAGTATACTCCCCTAATAGTCGTAACAAGCTGTGTGTGTAAAAGTCTGTCAAATTTCGGTGAACAGTATAGTGAACTTTGTACACATCGTTAGCCGCATCTGGAGAAAGTGTCTTGAGAATGTGTACCTTAATGCCAAGTGCAGCTATCCCCACGATACGGTTGTCTGTACAGCTGATCTGAAGCTCAGTGATATCGCCGCGTTCGCTAAATGTTATCGGCATGATACGACGCCGTTATTCTGAAGTTTGATATCTGTGTGAATAAGCACAACGAACAACAAGCTCCGGTATTAAAAAGTTGAGTTTGTATTCTGACTGACATTGCAAAGAGTTGCATTCTTTCTGCAGAGAGTGCGAGAGTTCATCGCCCGCATGCTCCGCTTCATGAGCCCCCGCTTCGCAAGAGGGTATTGCATAGCAATATTGATTTCGCCCGCGATTTGGCTTTTAGAGCAAGAATATCCCTCTTTCAAGCAACGCTTTTAAAAAAGTGACAAAAACTTGTAAAAGCTTTGGCAAGCAATTGACAGAGCACAAAAGAGCGCACTACGAGCAATCAAACCGTGTAGCACTTCTGCATGTAGCAAAGAGCGATCTTAGTGTTAAAATATTGAGAATGGCGTATTCTGCGGTGCGTGTTTGCGTTATTGAAAAATTTGTTACTGCCGCATGAAAGAGCACGCCGAGAGCTTTCACCTGACGTGTCGATTGTGGCTGTACGACGTAAGTCGAGCGAGTTAGAGCCGTTTTGTGCTTTTGCACTTTCGAGTTACTGTAACTCGCGAAATTCAAACTTTTGAGTTTCGACCGATGGTAGAACAAATGATCATTGCGTCGAGAGCTATCCGATAAGCTCGAGATCGTCTCTCTACGACGCAAATTGAGCGAGTTAGAGCGATCTTAGCGTCAAATCCCGAGAATGGCGTTTTCCGCGGTGCGTGTTTGCGTAATTGAACAAACTTTTGTAGCCGCATGAAAGAACACGTGAGAGCTTTCACCTGACGTGTCGATTGCCGCTCTACGACGTAAGACGAGCGAGTTAGGGCCGTATTGTGCATTTGCACTTTCGAGCTACTGTAACTCGCGAATTTCAAACTTTTGAGTTCCGACCAGTGGGAGAACAAATGATCAGTGAGTCGGGAGCTATGCAAAAAGCTCGAGACCGTCTCTCTACGACGCGAGTTGAGCGAGTTAGAGCGATTTTAGCGTCAAAATGCCAAAAATTGCGTTTTTCGCGGTGCGTGTTTGCGTAATTTAAAATACTTTTGCAGACGCATGTAAGAACACGTCGAGAGCTTTCACCTGACGTGTCGATTGCCACTCTACGACGTAAGACGAGTGAGTTAGAGCCGTTTTGCGTTTTCGACCTTCGGGTTACTGTAACTCGCGAAATTCAAATTTTTGAGTCTCGACACCGGTTATGACTAATGATCAGTGAGTCGAGACCTATCCGTAGAGCCCAAGATCGTCTCTCTACGACTTTCCAACGCCGAGATCTGAGAGCGTGACGGACGCACGCACGCACGCACAGACGGACGCACGCACGCACGCCGAGCTCTCGTAGGGTGTCGCCCGCCTGAGGGCGGGCGAAAAAATGCTTGCCAAATTTTTCGCCTCAGCGCGGCGAGAGGTTCATGTCACGGGGAGGACCCGAGTTCAGGGAGAACTCGAGTACTCGGGTTCTCACTGATGCAGCTAGTGAGAACCCGAGTAGAGTGGCGCTGGGCGGCAACGTGAGCTTGGCCGAGGGCGTCTGTGCAGTACAATGAGCCCTATCAAGTTAGTGGACAGCTAATGGCCGCTTTTGATTTGTGTTCACAGCTTTTGTTTTGGAATTTTGAACAGTCTCACGCTGATTCGCGTGGGAATTTACGCCTACCCCATGCGCGCTTCGCAGTGTGCCTTCCAGCAGCGCACTCTGAGGCGGACTGAGGCCTGTGATAGTGTCGGTTCCACTGCTGGCATACTGGAAGTTATTCTGGATTTTGCCAGAATTCACTAACAGCTTGTTTCGTTGAACATTTCTAATGGATTTGGGCGTGTTGAATGAGACAACTGGAAGGTGGTCTGGTAGGTAGCTAGTGTAAAATTTGCATCTTTTAGTTTCTGTATATCATCGCAAAGAAATGAGGTACCAACCTAAACCTTAGTGATACCTACTTACAATGTCTGTCTGATTACTAATCCACCTTTTGTTTGTTTCTTATCGAGATATTGTCGATATTTTCATGTTTGGTCTACTTGTTTTGTTTTGTATGCCTCTTGGCTCGTTCTTTAGGCACACTATCTAATTTTGTTGCTTTCAAATGCTTAGGTAATCACTTGCTTAGTTTATTGTTAGTCTTAATACCTGTTCACAATTTAATTGAATTTGGTTTCACTCAGGTTTGGTTAATTTCATTTAGCCTACAGTAATTTGCAACCTTACTATGTCTCTATTGATTCTATGTTTCAAAGTTTTACTTCATTCCTGCTGCGTGTTGCTCCATTAAGCCTTCCTCGCGCTTCCCACAGTATTTCTCAGTCAGATAGTCCAGTCATGTTTCAGGAGTGTCCAGTCAGCTACAAAATGGCGCCATCGATATTACCACCACTGGGCATTTGCTGTCACCCTAACCAGTTCAGAATACTTCGAATATGTCTACCATGTCGCCGACGCTCGCTACATTCTCGTGTCACTTATGTCCAACAGAACTGATCTGTTGCAATCTGCCTTGGCTATTGCGTCGCTTATTGGAGGGGGGCGCTTATTGGAATATTTACGGTACATCTACCACAGCAAGTTAACTATACTGCACGCGAAGCAATCGGGAAAATTCAACAATGGCGTTTTCCTCGGCGACAGAAAGCAACAGCGACGTAACAGTTGGCAAGTAAGTAACAGCAAGGCCGTCGCGAATTATCGCAGTGCTCACTAGAATGACTTTTATAATACACTTTTCATTCATTCACGTCGTTGACGCGTTTCTGACCCTATAGCTTGTCCGCTTGCAGACACCGTATTACCTGCCGTGCATTACAGTCAGGCAAATTTGCATGCGTGCCGTGAAATACACGTTGAATCGCATAGTGATAAGCACTACATGTTTTCCCCGAACACACACCGTTTTGATAAAACTTCCGTGGCAAATAACGGTGAATATGAATGAAGCAAAGCGTTCAGACCCTAAATTTGAGAACACGCCAATCGAAGGATTGAAAGTGTTCTACCCCAAAATATTTCCAGATGAGAGAGGGTTCTTCTCTGAGAATTACAATGAAGAAGAATGGAAGCGGCTGCTGGGATTCGAGTATGATTTGGTTCAGGTGAAAGCCGTGATTTGCAACATATTTTGGTTTATTTTACATTTCAATACATTTTGCAACACTCTGCATTCATATATTTTAGTTGACCCCATTTGTTCTGTATAAAATTTCTTTGCTTTTCAATGCTGTTCATTTTATGTTGTTGCGCGATTGTAATTCTGATATTAACATTATATTCTAAGCGTTTAGAATTTTGCTTACTTGTTCGCCTGTTTCACTTGTTTGCTGTAACTTTACCTTTGACTTTAAATACTCAGCATGATTCAGCTGAACAAATCCTATTCTAAATATGGAGTCACGCGCGGCTTACACGCTCAGCCAGATATGGGAAAGTTAGTCACTTGTATTACTGGTGAAATTTTTGATGTGGCGGTCGACGCGCGAAAAAAATCGCCCACATTTGGAAAGCACTTTTCTGTGCAATTGTCAGAAAAAGAATGCAAGTCATTTTGGGTGCCGCCGGGATTTCTGCATGGAATTCAGGTTAGGAAATAGGATAAATAAATGAATAATAATGAAACGATAAATACCTAATAAAGAATAGATAAATGAATAATTGGATTGGAAATGAGGAAACAAATGAATAAATACACATTTTGTACATACATCAATGACTAAAGTCACGTGCTTTATAGAGACAAATATTAGACAAACAATAAACATATTGTAACCGAAAGTAAGCGACAAAGGACTGTAACTAAAGCCACTTTCAATTTCGGTCAGGTTTTGTCGCCGGAAGCCCACGTCATTTACCAGTGCTCCGCAGTCTATAATCCCTTCACAGAATTCTGCGTTAACCCTTTCGATGCCGACCTAAATATCGACTGGCCTATCAAGGATCAGAAGGAGTTAATCCTGTCTGAGAAAGACAAGAACGCGCCGAGTTTCGGAGAGTGCAAAGCGTTGCAGTAATGGGGTGATTGACATGATTGATGTGTGAATAATCGCTGTAAATCCCCTTAGTACATTTCACCCACACAAACACGCACGTACGCACGCACGCACGCACGTACGCACGCACGCACGCACGCACGCACGCACGCACGCACGCACGCACGCACGCACGCACGCACGCACGCACGAACACACGCACGCACGCACGCACGCACACACACACACACAAAGGCAAAACTGCGAAATTTTGCCCTGTTCCCTATCGTCAGATCATCTGACACCGATTGTGACCTGGCAGACACAGATGAGATAAGACAGACGCACGCACACAATTTGCAACGCAATCTTTGTGTCTACCGACAAAGCTACTTACATACATACAGTAGACCGGATTTTCAAATTTGGCGCAAAAATGAACGAAGAAAAGCGCTCCTCCCCAAAGGTCGAAAGCACGCCAATCGAAGGCCTGAAGGTGTTCTATCCGAAAATTTTCCCCGATCCAAGAGGCTTCTTTTCCGAGAGTTTCAACAAAGTGGAATGGAACGAATTGCTGGGATTTGAATATGACCTGGTTCAGGTATCGAACGAGTATGATTAGGTTTCGGCTTAGGCAGAGGCTAAAGCGCGAGCTCACGATGCATTCTGAGACTTAACGTAGTCTTAGGATTGTAGGCTTAGGCTAAGCACGGGCTTAGCTTAGGCTTGCGGTAAAGTCTTTGAGCTTGCCTACAGTAAGCTTGTAGGCAAGCCGAAGCGCTTATTTTACGCTTTGGAACCCTTAGTATATTTGTCTTTCAATGGCTTGGAGGTTGGTTTAGAGACTAAGATGGATTACTGTCTACAGCTATAGGTTAGATTAGGCTATCACCTAGGCGGATGGTAGGCTTACACAACGTAGTTGTACTAAAAGCCTTGTATAACCACCGCATTGCTTGCTTAGACCAACCACTCGTTCTCGAAGTACGGGGTGTTGCGCGGACTGCACACCCAGCCGGGTATGGGCAAGCTCGTCAGTTGCGTTTACGGGGAAATTTTCGACGTCGCCGTGGACATACGCAAAAATTCTCCCACTTTTGGAAAGCAATTCTCTGTGAAGTTGAGTGGAGACGAGTGCAAATCGTTCTGGATACCGCCCGGCTTCCTGCACGGATTTCAGGTTGAGCTACCGCAGTATGTACCTCCAATAGATACAGGGTTTTTTAAATGGGTGTTTTTCGTTCGGCCCGGTTTTGTATAAAACAGCAGCCGATATCGTGAAATTTTAACACAATATTAGAAAGGCTTTGGCATTTTGTATGTTAGGTGCCCAGCTCAATTGGTCTTGTAATGCACAAATTACAGGGTGTCAAAGTTGAGGTCGAAAATCTCACGATCGGCCGACTTTGAAGCACGATAACTCGCATTTGCTTTTGAATTTTTGGACGCGGCAAATTGCATCTGAAAGGCCTTTAAACAAGCTTTAATTTGCCGAAAGAACCAACTTTCCACGTTGTCTAACGGCCGAGCTACAGCGCGTCGAAATTCTTAGCATGGGTCAGAGGCCGATCTTCTCAGCGGATGACGGCCTGCGCCGCTCCAGAACGCGCTATCGGAAATTTTGACTAGTTGTAGCTCGGCCGTTAGACAACGTGGAACGTTGGTTCTTGCGGCAAATTAAAGCTTGTTTAAAGGTCTTTCAGATGCAATTTGCCGCGTCCAAAACTTCAAAAGCAAATGCGAGTTATCGTGCTTCAAAGTCGGCCGATCGCGAGATTTTCGACCTCAACTTTGACACCCTGTAATTTGTGCATTACAAGACCAATTGAGCTGGGCACCTAACATACAAAATCCCAAAGCCTTTCTAATACTGTATTAAATTTTCATCGATATCGGCTGCTGTTTTTTCGCCCGGCCTCAGCCGGGCGAACCCCTACGAGAGCTTATCGTTCGTTCGTGCGTCCGTTCGTTCGTTCGTTCGTTCGTCACGCTCTCAGATCTCGCCGTTGGTAAGCCGTAGGAAGGAGATCTTGGGCTCTACGGAAAGGTCTCGACTCACTGAGAAACGCGCTAAGAGACTTCGAAATTCAAAAGTTTGAATTACGCGCGCTACAGTAACCCGAAGGTCAAAACGGAAAACGGCTCTAACTCGCTCGTCTTACGTCGTAGAGCGGCGCGCGATAGGTCAACTAAAAGGTCTCGACGTGCGCTTTCGTTTGGCAGTAAAACTTTTGTTAATTACGCAAACACGCAACACGAAAAGCGACATTCTCGCGTTTTTAAGGCTGAAATCGCTCTAACTCGCTCAGCGTGCGTCGTAGGGAGACGATCTTGGGTTGGTTGGATAGCTCCCGACTTACTGATCATTTGTTCTTCTATTGGTCGAAACTCAAAAGTTTGAATTTCGGGAGCTACAGTAAGCCAAAGGTTTAAAACGCGAAACTTATCTAACTCGCTCGTCTTGCGTCATAGAGAGACGATCTTGAGTTCGTTGAATAGACTTCGGCACACTGATAATTCCGTTAAGAGAACTCGAAATTCAAAAGTTTGAATTGCGCGCGCTACAGTAACCCGAGGGGCCAAAACGCAAAACGGCTCTAACACGCTCGTCTTACGTCGTAGAGCGGCGTGCGATAGGGCAACTAAAAGGTCTCGACGTGCTCTTTCGTTTGGCATTAAAAGGTTTTTTTAATTACGCAAACACGCAACACGAAAAGCGACATTCTCGAATTTGTAGCATAGAAATCGCTCTAACTCGCTCAGCGTGCGTTGTAGGGAGACGATCTTGGGTTGGTTGGATAGTTCTCGACTCACTGATCATTTGTTCTTCTATTGGTCGAAACTCACAAGTTTGAATTTCGGGAGCTACAGTAACCCAAGGGTTTAAAACGCGAAACTTCTAAAACTCGCTCGTCTTCCGTCGTAGAGAGACGATCTTGAGTTTGATGAATAGGTTTCGGCACACTGATCATTCCGTTAAGAGAAGTCGAGATTCGAAAGTTTGAATTTCGCGAGCTACAGTAACTCAAAGGTTCAAACAGCAAATCGGCCCTAACTCGCTCGTCTTACGTTGTAGAGCGGCATTCGTTCGACCGTTTGAAAGCTTACGTTGAGGCCGTTGTTGAACGGTCATTCCTAAAGAAATACTTTTGTTTTTTTAAACCCTTGTCTTGCGAACAACTTTACCTGCTAAAAAAATTAATCCCGGGCGATCCCAATGTTGCCTTGCAACAACCGCTCAGAAATGCATGTGTCTTGCTCAAAAAATTAATCCCGGGCGATCCCAATATTGCCCTGCAAGAACCCCTCAGAAAGGAGCGTGTCAGAAGAAGTAGCGCATGAATAGTGGACTCCGGGCGGGCGCGCGTCATATCGGAAAGGCTTCGAAATACTTTACAAAAGTATCCACTCTTTTACTCTTCCACTTTAAAACACTCACAAACCACTCTGTATTAATAAAACAACTCAACTTTTTTAAAACAGCTTGTTTTTATACAAAATTGGGCCGAACGAAAAACACTCATCTAAAAAACCCTGTACATACAGTAGGCTTCCTCTGACGCGGCCCCTCTAACAATAATCAAACATGTATTAGGTACCTATAAATGAGTAAATAGCTTATTATATCAAAACCCTTCAATGGAAAGGGGGGGGGGGGCATTGCGCATGAAAAGTATTACGGTAAATTCGTACAAAAGGATTAAACAAACGTTGGCAGAAAACGTCATTTAGATTGCATTAAACTAGCTTGTTCCTACTAAATTGAACTTATTAAAATGTCTAGAACATAATATTGTCTTTTGAATCAACGGAATTGACTAATTTGTAATAGAGCCCATGCTTGTTCAACTGCAGTAGTTCCATCAAATTCCGTTTATAATTTGATTCACCATCAGCATCTCGGTTTAATTTGCTTGGTTTGGCTTAATCAATTAATTGTTAAATTAACTGAACGGTTTTATGCACAATACGAACAGTAGAACGCGCTGTGCAGAATGAATTCCTAAATTACTGTTCACCTAATTTAGGTCCTGTCAAAGGAAGGTGCGCACGTCGTTTACCAGTGTTCTACTGTCTTCGACGGCAAAACCGAATTTGGAGTTAACCCTTTCGACACCGACTTGAACATTGAATGGCCTATCACTGAAAAGAAAGAGTTAATCGTGTCGGAGCGAGATAAGGCCCATCCTAACCTGAAGGAATGCTGCAAGTTGACTTGAAGTGAATTGATAATATAGCAAATGACAAACCAGCTTGGTAAGCAGGCGAATTTCTGTGTCAGCCTTCAACAAAGTTAGGAGTAACGAGTTTCGTATCGTGCTTTGCTACACCGGTTATTGTCAAGTTTGGTTTTGACTACCTGCCTGCAATTTGTGATCGTTGGATACATAGGTACGTGCTATTTGGTGTGCAACAGTGTTAAGTCACGCAACCGCAAACTGACACAAAACATAGAAGAAACGCAGCAGAGTAGGTATACCGCACGCAAGTTGTGTGCGTGCAGTCTAAGTGGGACTAAGACACTCGACTCTGCAATCGGTCTCTCTTGTCCTGTTGACCCCCCCCCCCTAGCCTTCCCCCCCCCCCCAAGAAGCCAGCCCCCCCCCCCCATAGCCTATGTATGTATCAACAACGGACTTTGCCTTTCGCGTAAGAGTTAGAGGTCTAAGAGGCTCTGAGGTTGTGTTTGCGCCGAGCGAGAACGGGATTGTTCGCGAGCCAACCGTCCTAACCCCCCCCCCCCCCCCCTTTACTGGGGGGGGGGGGGGGGACAAAAGGCATCTCTAGCACTCTAGAACGCGATGACTGTTTGCCTGAGAAGGGGGGGGGGGGGGGGTTCTTTCGAGAAGACACCCCCCCCCCCCTTCCCCTACAAACAGGAGCGCAATTCTTGTTTGCGCAGCCAGCCCCCTTCTCCAACGCTTCGCGCCGGGGCAGAACGAACGACCGGCCCACCCGAAAGATGAATTTTACGATTTTTCGCCGCATTCATTCGTTCGCGCGCCGAATTGCGCTCGAAACGACGCGTATCACATGTCCTAGACTCCTAATCCCGTCTAGTCTCCACTTCCGGCCGGCAGGCGGCGCTGCCGGCCCGTTGGAGGCGTGGCTTGCGTCAGTGTGTGCGTCTTCATATGCCCCAGCCGCTCACTCGCATGTAAATCGCGCGGCGATTTCGGCGTAAATAGCGCTCTGCCACACGCGTCACCTTTGGCTTCCACCGCTGCCCCCACTTTATGCTAATGTAATAAGCTTATCGACCCAGAGAACCTCCCCCCCCCCCCCCCCGAGCGTAAACTAGTTGCATATTTACCGCCACCGAACGCCGCGATTTATTAGCCGGCCGTCTGTTGCCGCTCGTTCAGTGTGTGTGTGTGTGCCGTGTGTCACGCTTGCCTGACGCTGGATAAGGGCGCTGTGGTGACATTTTGACTGACTGGGCAGACTATGGATTCTGCGGCCGCAAGTCACATGAATTGCGCAACTTAGAAGCTGAAGCGTTACCTGTTTATCCTACCAATCCTAGGCTTGTGCAGTTGTACTTAGGCTTAGACGTACTGCAAAACATTGACTAAGGGTTGCGCAAACTATCTTTTACGCCGCGAATTTCGTGGCGTATCGTTGCAGCACTTGATTGTCGTGTGGCGTAGCGATGCCTAACCGATCGCCTATTGGCTGGACGAAGTCTATCGAAGTTACGGTGGCCGGAAGAATTTGAAAAGTCGTCATGGGACCAGACTACTTCACATGGTTGCTATGAATTACGCGCAAGGGTTGATTCGCGCTGCTGGCAATTGTGGAGTTTGCTTTCTTCTGCTGCTCTTGGAATTGGTGTTAGAAAACGTCGGTACAGGTGAGAAACATAGATGGGCAAGGTCCAAAACTTAGACCTGGCGGGTCCCAGACCTGATGCGTAGTGGTCAGTTTAGAGTTACACATTTTCCTAAAACTTTGCAAAAGTAGTGTGTACTAACAGACTGAGAAATCTTGAGGTGCCATTGTAATAAAAAGATACACAAAACAATTTTCAAAGCAGAAATTATGAATGTAGGATGCACAAATGTCTGAAAATTTAGGTGCCGCAGGCAAAAACTTTTGAAATTCAGGGATTAAACACCAAGGAGGTGGGGTAAAATAGCGCCGCAGGCGAAAATTTTTTATTTTACGGTTAAAGATTCACAGAATGTGCACAAATATGCAATTTTGTATTCAATTTTCTCGGTCGTCATGCGTAGTGGTCTGGATTTGCCTTGCGTAGTGCGTAGTCCCCCCAGAATTAAGGGTTGGATTTGCCAACCCTTGCCAACCCTATGCCCATCTATGGTGAGAAACTATGAATTTTGAAGTGCCGAAAAGTTCGCACGTTGATTGCGCTGCTTTGTCTGACCATTTGCATTGTTTTGCGTAAAAATTTCCTGAAATACGCCATTTTTGCGGCAGAATCCATCTATAAGATTCAAGCGAGCCAAAAACCAACAAAAAGGCGCCCCGAACCAATTATTGGCGTCGCGCTTGACCGCTTCTGTCTGCCAGTCGGCTCCGTGACCCCCTTTCACCCCCCCCCCCCCCCCGCCCAAGTCAACAGGGGGGGGGGGGGGGGGGCGGACTTTATGGTAATTAGAGGCCGCGCACGCGTGCGAGGTCATTGTCTACTAACCGCCCCCCCCCCCAACGAGCAAATCGCACCCCCCCCCCCCCCCCATCAAAATTGTCCTTGACCACCCCCCTCCCCCCCAAATCGACAGTTGGCCGTTTTCCCACCAGTTACCCCCCCCCCCCCCCGTCGTGACTAGACCCCCCTGGGTGTGTCTCGGTCGGCCGATCAAAGCGCTGTCGCCAAAAGTGGGGTGGATTTTTCGGTTTTTACGGCGGCCACGCATTTGTTTGCGGGGCTTACTCACAAGCGTCATAATCTGCCCGAGAGGGTCCCCGGCGGCGGAAAATCGACCACTTTGCCAATCCGCCCCAGAGAATAAATGGCGCCCCACCGTCGCTGTCTTTTGAAGTAGGGCTGCTCTCGATTCGTGTAGGCTTCGTGTCCCCCCCCCCCCCCACGTCAATCTCCCCCCCCCCCTCCCTCCCCCAAAGCTAGTACTAGTCATGGGGCTACACATTGCTAACAAACCGGCGCTCACTCCTCTTCTTCTAACACACACATTACAGAACTTAAGGTTTCTCCGAAGCAATCGCAAAACTCTGAATCGAGCCCTGTGGGAATTCGAGAAGGCAGTGCTCATTTAGACGCGCCTTCCGTCCGTCCGTTCGATCGCTCGTTCGTACGTGTGTCACACCACACCACACGCTATTATACTTTCGATGGCGTGCTAGCCATCCATCTTGAGAGCGGTATTTGGAAATTTATAGAATTCGAGCGAGCTAGCGAGGGCGAAACTTTGGGAAATTAATCATCGCCTAAGGCTGAAGGCGTTCTCTCGGGGGGGGGGGGGGGGTTTGAGAGGGGGGGGGGCATGCAAGTGACAGGAGGAGACCGTAAAAGATGCCCCCGGCCACACCCCGTAATTAATTACACGGCTTCTTGGGGGGGAAGAGCGGGACATATGGACGCTTTCGCGTTGCGTAAAGAGTCCACAAACCCCCTCCCCCCCTCAGCAAAGAAGGGGTGGGGGGGGGGGGGGGGGGGGGGGGGGTAGAGTGCGACGGCTTGATTGCGAACGGGTTGGGGGTTACACCGTTCCCCAATTGGAGCAATACGTAACTGAACGAAGAACTACAATGATTGCTGAGGCACACGAA
>JASAMZ010012334.1:0-14330 GCA_030248115.1 Linhomoeus sp. GSCO2_2
TTGCAAGGTCGGTCCTGTTGTGAGCCAACGGTGCTGGTCGCCTCGCACGTGCGCCGTAACGTCGGTCCTGTTCATTGTCAAGGTCTGACCTGTTGCAAGATTTGTCCTGTTGAAAAGTCTGTCCAATTGTAGGGTATGTCCTGTTGCAAGGCCTGTCCTGTTGCAAGGTCTGTCCTGTTGCAAGGCCTCTCCTGTTGCAAGGTCTGTCCTGTTGAAAGATCTGTCCTGTTGAAAGATCTGTCCTGTTGCAGGGTCTGCCCTGTTGCAAGATTTGTCCTGTTGCAAGATCTATCCTGTGCAAGATCTGCCTGTTGAAAATCTGTCCTGTTGCAAGATTTGTCCTGTTGCAAAATCTGTCCTGTTGCAAGGTCTGTCCTGTTGCACGATCTGTCCTGTTGCAAGATGTGTCCAGTTGCAAAATCTGTCATGTTGCAGAAGGTCTGTCCTGTTGCGAGCCAATGGCGCTGGTTGCCTCGCGCGACCATCCTGTTGCCACGTCTGTCCTGCTGCAAGATCTGTCCTGTTGCAAGATTTGTCCTGTTGTAAGATCTGTCCTGTTGCAAGATCTGTCCTGTTGCAGGGTCTGTCCTGTTGCAAGATCTGTCCTGTTGCAGGGTCTGTCCTGTTGCAAGATCTGTCCTGTTGCAGGGTCTGTCCTGTTGCAAGATTTGTCCTGTTGCAAGATCTGTCCTGTTGCAAGATCTGTCCTGTTGCAAGATTTGTCCTGAGCAAAATCTGTCCTCTTGCAAGGTCTGTCCTGTTGCAAGATCTGTCCTGTTGAGAAATCTGTCCTGTTGCAAGATCTGTCCTGTTGCAAGATTTGTCCTGTTGCAAAATCTGTCCTGTTGCAAGGTCTGTCCTGTTGCACGATCTGTCCTGTTGCAAGATGTGTACTGTTGCAAAATCTGTCCTGTTGCAGGTCTGTCCTGTTGCGAGCCAATGGCGCTGGTCGCCTCGCGCGACCATCTTGTTGCAAGATCTGTCCTGTTGCAAGATCTGTCGTGTTGCAGGGTCTGTCCTGTTGCAAGATCTGTCCTGCTGCAGGGTCTGTCGTGTTGCAAGATTTGTCCAGTTGCAACATTTGTCCTGTTGCAGAAAGTCTGTCCTGTTGCAAGCCAACAGCGCTGACTGCCTCACGAACGCGCCGTACAAAGCGCCGCGCAAAACAAATGATAGAAAGCGGGCAGATTTTCCGGTTGCAAGATTTGTCCTGTTGCAAAATCTGTCCTGTTGCAAAGGTCTATCCTGTTGCGAGCCAACGGCGCGGGTCGCCTCGCGCGACGATCCTGTTGTAACGTCTGTACTGTTGCAGCGTCCGGTTGCAGAAAGTCTGTCCTGTTGTGGCGCTGACTGCCTCGCGAACGCGCCGTACAAATCGGCGCGCAAAACAAATGCTAGAGAGCGGGCCGTTTGTCCTGTTGCAAGATCTGTCCTGTTGCAAGCGAAGTAGTCGCTGAAGCGGCTAGAATTGCCTGCGCGAGCATTCGGCTCTGTTGCAATTGCACATTGTAAGGTTCTCTGCTGTACCGCGCACTGCCGCACTGTTCGCGCAAGGCTCTGATACCGTGCATTGCCGTACTGTTCAGGCAAAGCCTGCGTTGAAGGCAGGCACCAACAGGCGACGCTGGCCGTGCAGCGATTGATTCTCCGCGGTCGATCGATCGAAGCGAGCGAGCTTCTCTGCGGGACGCCGCTGGCGTCCTGCTGGCTTCATGGCGCGTGCATGCTGAAGCGTCGCGTGGCGAAGTGCCAGCGAGTCAAGCGCATGCCGAAGCGTCGCGTGGCGAAGTGCTAGGAAAGCAAGCGTACTCAGACGGACAAAAGGCCTCTTTGGCATAGTAATGTAGATACAATGTAAAATGTATGTACATTGTATGTACACTAGCTACATATATGTCATCCACCAAATGTTTCAAATTTCAGATTTTACTTACTTTTACTTACCCGGCTTTAAAATTCTCAAAGCTGTAGCACAGCAGCACAACTAGCACAGATTGTATATGTCGTAGCTGGAAGTGCAATCCAGACGGAAGCGCAATTTTCGCTGGAAAACGGCCGATTGCACTTCCATCGGATGGAAGTGCAATCGCGCTGGGCGCGTCATCCGTCCCCCCGCGTCCCGCCGCTTGTGTAAAGCCCCCCCCCCCCCCCTCTCTATTCTCGCCGCTTGTGAACGCGATGCCCATCCCATCCCTCCCCTAGCCAGCGTTGCTTTCAAAGAAAGAAGCCGCTGATCATCGCACCACATCATCTACATATTGAGGCGGTGTCCACTTTCCTTCCATTTAAGACATTTTACCTGTCGCTTGTCACTTGCGGCATTCACTATGCAACTGAACGGCAAACGGCCACTATGCCAGAGTTTCGTGTGCCAGCTAACGAGGAGGAATACTTGTTGTGGAAGGCGTTAGGTTCTCGCGGCCAAGTCGACGGTACTGATCCGTCATGGCGTTATCGCCTGCGGGCGAAATTCAAATTGTGCCGTCAAGTTACGAGGGCGAAGCGATGCCGAAGAAGCGATACGGAATATTTTGCCACGTGTTGACAGGAGCAACGTGTGTCGCAAACCTTGGACGCTAAAATTGTCAGTCGGAAAGGGTAAGTGGCGACAGTTGGAACAAAGTCTGGGACGATTCAGACGTCATTCCTGCGAGAGCAACTTAGCAAAGCATAAGCCAAAGAGGCCACCTTTGATGTACCGAGACTAGAGAGAGCGATTCGTGAGAGACTGGACTGACAGTATAATGAGCGATATTTCACACCTGTGGCTGCACTGCACCCATTCCAGATAGTGCGCGTGAGATGGCGGGGGGAGGGTCTGGTGGTCAGCGCAGCGCGCGGCGGGTGGGGGGGATGGCTTTACACAAGCGGCGGGATGCGGGGGGACGCCGCGCGCAGCGCGATTGCACTTCCATCCGATGGAAGTGCAATCGGCCGTTTTCCAGCGAAAATTGCACTTCCATCTGGATTGCACTTCCAGCTACGACATATACAATGTATTGTATGTACACTAGCTATATGTCATCCACTCAATTGCTGGTATCTATTGTGCAATAGGCACAGTCGCTGTTCAATTCTCTTCTGAAGAAGAACGGCCCAGAAACCTCTTCAAAGTCCTCCGATATGGCTTGATGATGCTGAGTGCAATCAGAGGATCCCACACTCCATTCAAGCTGTACAACAAAGTCAGTCCCGTAATAGCCAGTGGGTGTTGCGGAGTGTCCATTATTCTAATCCAGGCAAAGTACACGACTGGAGGCAACTGGCACGCCAGAGGAAGCAGTGTTTGCAGCAGCGTGGCCACGATCACAGACAGAGTTTGTCGCTGCTGTCGTTGCAGGGTGGGCTGATGACTCAGCCTGCTGAGATGACTGCTCAGCCTCCACAAGAGCGCCGCCTGCATCAAGCACGCGCCAGTCTGTAGCGTTATGATTATGCCCAACTCTGCAACGTTCATGATCATTCGCAGCTCCTCAGAGCTGTAGTCGGCGCGTTGCAGCGTCGCTGACTGGATTCTGCCCTGGCAATCGATCAGACGCATGTCGAAGTCGACAAGGATCAGCCCCCAAAGGGAGGTGAGACCGAATGGCACCATCAAAGAGGCGAGACACATGCAGACTATGGTCCGCTTGGTGAACAGTCTCCGATACTTGGCCGGAAACAGGACAGCGCAGGCGCGACTGACCGTCAAAGGCAGCGGCGTCAGGCAATACAGGAATGGGATGGTGGACGTTACAAAGGCCGCGGCAAAGCTGACCCAGGGAATTCGCCTGTAGACGGCCAGAGGAAGGAACGTGGCACAGCTGGTGCAGGAGATCAGATCGGCCACTGCTACACTGGCCACCATGTATCCCTCTGGTTCCCGTTCCAGGTTCGTGTCGCCCGTTTATCTGACCGGGAACAAGCGCGGTTATGATCCCGTTGTCGCGAGAATTTTACTCCCGTTTATATGCTTTGCTCCCGTTTATAGCAATTTTGTCCCGTTTATATTAAGGAAATTGTCCCAAAACAGGAAAATCTGGTTTTCATCCCGTTTATTTGAGCGTTCCCCTCGGTAAACGGGATCAGGGTTTTACCCGTTTATGTAAACGGGAGCAAAGTTTGCTCCCGTTTAACGGGAGCAAACTTTGCTCCCGTTTATAGAAAGTGTGATCCCTTTTATATATAATAGGGAACAAGCAGACTTCCCACCCGTTTATACAGAAATGCGGGAACGGGAACCAATGGGGTATCTGAAGTCGCTGTTCCCATGCACTCTGCCGTGGTCCCTCCAGATGTTTGGCCGGCAGCTGATGCCGATCACAAGCAGGTTGAGCAGCGCCCCAATCGACTGGCTGACAACCAGTGTCGTGGAGACGAGGAGAAGCGCCGTTTTCAACAATCGCTCTTCTTCCACTGACGAGCAGTTGACGTACATGACAGCGAAGACTGTTGAGATGTTTCTAATTCGCGTCAGTACAATAGACAACCTCAAAGAACAGTGCTCCTACATTATGCCGCTCGTAAGCGCTTGCTTCAGAGCGAGAGAGGGTTTCGTTCTTGACAGCTATGCTTGAGAGGGCTTCGCCTCTGTCTAGTAGACTGTGGTGGGGCGAGAAGCCAATATCTATATTTGAGCCGTCATATAAAGCCATAATCGATTGAGCAAATGCCAACGGTGTCTTGTGTGACTTGTGTCAACTGTGTAAGCCGATGACTCCAATATGTACTTGGCGCGCCAAACAGGAATAGGTTTCCACTTCGTCATCGTTACAGACGTCTGCCAGGTTAGGTGTGGTGGACAACGACTCACTCCAGTGTAATCTGAACTCACAAGATGCTACAAAAGTACGACAAAATCTTGCGCCGCAAGACATAGCCTAGTATGTTGCGGCAATCCCTAAGAGCTGGTGGAATTGACACACTGATCACAAGTCAGTGGGGACGAGGTAGACGAGGCTCCAAACTGGACGAGAATGACGACGTAGGTTGCCACGGCCGAGGTCAACTGAAGCGAGCGATGGGTACCGAGAATGCCTAGGCACCTACAGCGCAAGTTTGTCGTTTAGACACAAAGAGGGACTGTACGAGATCCACACGTCATGTCGGCTAAACACACAAAGCGTCGCCTGCCTTCCGTCTCACCGTCAGCACAAGCGGCTTGTCGATAACGAAGAAGTCTCCTGCCGTGATCTCGAGCCGGTTGTCGGCCAGCTGAGCTCGCAGCATCATGATCTGAGGTACGCGAAACGTATAGCGTAATTAGCGGCAGGTTACATAATCAGTCGCTCAAGTGGCAAGCGATGTCGATGCGTGTCCCACTCACCGCGTCGCAGTCGGCCTGCGCCGGTGTCCACCGGTTGTACGTTGCAAAGACGGCGTCCCGCAGTCGCGCGCCCTGAAGAGTCTATCGCCTTTGTGTAGACCAGGGGGGGGCCGAAACGCAGCAGAAGGGCGAAAATATGATGGGCGCCACTTAATTCGACGCGCTGTTTCTCGCGCGTACCTGCACCGATCTTGACAAAATTTTGCACACTTATACACTAATATGTTTGCTTTCGAATCCTGTATAGACAACCAGTCTCAATGTCGCAATCGGCAGAGAAATCGGGCGAAGTTTGAAATTGGCGCCATTTTCGCCGATTTTCGCTCCGTCAAACTTTATTTTCTAGCTCACGCTAGAGAAGAGATAAAATTTTTCTGATGACATACTTCCGATGCGGAATTATGTCCTCTTTCGAATGCAAGTGGTTCCAGCCCGATCGGTGCAAGCACGCGGGAGTTGCCACCAAAAACGTGGCCGCGGGTCGGAATTTTCGAAATTTCCGAAATTGTGAATTTTTGGTTTTTTGCCCGTAACTCCTTGTCCGTTGGACTTTCTCGACGAGTGGGGAGCGCAAACGAATGCTCTCGACAAGACGAATCGAATGGTGGCTGAACCGACCCGATCGGATCACCCTGCAATTTGTTGTGGCCCAAAAAGCTGTCTAGCCCGCTGTGGCAAGTTTTGAAAAATTGTGCCCAAAAATTGTTTGGAAGCGAAATTCAAAATTCCGGCCGTACAGTTTTTGTAGGCACCCTTAGTGTTACATCGTTATGTAAAAAAATCTGGGCCAGCTCTTAAGCTGTAGGAGGGCCCGGGGCTTAAGTGGTGAAAAATGCACGGTGTGGAAGTCGGAGCTTCTGTGCACAATTTTCTGCTTCGACCTGTACCGGATTTTTCTCGCCTTTGAGCATGATATAGTACCATCCAAACTTAATCGAATGCAGGTTACCGCCAGTCTCTAGCTGGTGCGGCTTCCGAGATATGACCCTCCAAAGTTAACCACTTTTTGCGCCAAATTCGCGTGATCAAATTCGGGTTTGCAGCCACTGTGTTGTCATTTCGCCGAATAGAGGCCAGTTTTCTCTTCGATTCGGTTGGTATTTCATCCCCAAACATCTGCGCATAGGTTTTGGCCAAATGTAATTTTTTGACATATTGTCAAAATTTCATGCACATTTTCCGAAAAATAATTTTTTTCGAGACTTTATCGGAAAAGTACCCCTCCCGACGCAGTTTTGAGCGCTGATTCGAATGGTGAAAACCGCACCACGATACGTTCAACTGCGCGCGAGATATAGGCCTTCAAAGTTGGCTGCTCTTAAAGAATGTTGCCTAAGGTTCATCACAACTTTGAAGGCCTATATCTCGCGCGCAGTTGAACGTATCGTGGTGCGGTTTTCACCATTCGAATCAGCGCTCAAAACTGCGTCGGGAGGGGTACTTTCCCGATAAAGTCTCGAAAAAAATTATTTTTCGGAAAATGTGCATGAAATTTTGACAATATGTCAAAAAATTACATTTGGCCAAAACCTATGCGCAGATGTTTGGGGATGGAATACCAACCGAATCGAAGAGAAAACTGGCCTCTATTCGGCGAAATGACAACACAGTGGCTGCAAACCCGAATTTGATCACGCGAATTTGGCGCAAAAAGTGGTTAACTTTGGAGGGTCATATCTCGGAAGCCGCATCAGCTAGAGACTGGCGGTAACCTGCATTCGATTAAGTTTGGATGGTACTATATTATGCTCAAAGGCGAGAAAAATCCGGTACAGGTCGAAGCAGAAAATTGTGCACAGAAGCTCCGACTTCCACACCGAGCATTTTTCACCACTTAAGCCCCGGGCCCTCCTACAGCTTAAGAGCTGGCCCAGATTTTTTTACATAACGATGTAACACTAAGGGTGCCTACAAAAACTGTACGGCCGGAATTTTGAATTTCGCTTCCAAACAATTTTTGGGCACAATTTTTCAAAACTTGCCACAGCGGGCTAGACAGCTTTTTGGGCCACAACAAATTGCAGGGTGATCCGATCGGGTCGGTTCAGCCACCATTCGATTCGTCTTGTCGAGAGCATTCGTTTGCACTCCCCACTCGTCGAGAAAGTCCAACGGACAAGGAGTTACGGGCAAAAAACCAAAAATTCACAATTTCGGAAATTTCGAAAATTCCGACCCGCGGCCACGTTTTTGGTGGCAACTCCCGCGTGCTTGCACCGATCGGGCTGGAACCACTTGCATTCGAAAGAGGACATAATTCCGCATCGGAAGTATGTCATCAGAAAAATTTTATCTCTTCTCTAGCGTGAGCTAGAAAATAAAGTTTGACGGAGCGAAAATCGGCGAAAATGGCGCCATTTTCAAACTTCGCCCGATTTCTCTGCCGATTGCGACATTGAGACTGGTTGTCTATACAGGGTTCGAAAGCAAACATATTAGTGTATAAGTGTGCAAAATTTTGTCAAGATCGGTGCAGGTACGCGCGAGAAACAGCGCGTCGAATTAAGTGGCGCCCATCATATTTTCGCCCTTCTGCTGCGTTTCGGCCCCCCCCCTGGTGTAGACTCTTCCGATGGCAGTGCATTCAGATGATGGATTGGACTCCAAGACTGGGTCCCAAACCTCGTCGGAGATGGCGACGGCAGGGAAGATGAGCAGGACGAGCGTTAGCGAGATGGTGGCCCAGCAATAGAACAGGACGAGCTTCCCGGCTGGGTCGGTCTCCTCGCGCGCCGTTTCACAAATCAAAACTGTGCTGCACCGATTAAATCATGGCTGGCGCGGCATGTCCCACGGGCGGGGGTGAATTCTTCTCCTTCTTCTTCTTCTTCTCCTCCAGATCACGCTCTAACGTCCATCAGCATCTCGTCGAGTCGCCTTCTATTGTTGTCCCCACCCACAGTTGTGCGCGTACAGTGCAGCATCTAAGCGCCCCCCCCCCCCCCGTTCAGGAGCCCCTGCATACGTGCCCCAAAATTGTCCTACTCGTTTTGTGCGTGCCTCAAGGTGTTCCCCCGCTCGTTCAGGAGCCCCTGCATACGTCCCAAAATTGTCCTACTCGTTTTGTGCGAGTGTCTCTTCTTATAAGCCCAACCACAATCAATAAGTCCAAGCTGCCAGTGACCTGTCAGTGACCTACCAGTGACCTCTAAAAGTGACATACCAGTGACCCTTCCTCGTCTACGGACCACGATGTCAACGTGCTCGTCTACAGCCATACGCGGTAGAGATGAAACTTTAGTTATCTAGTTAAATAGTCAGCTAAACTTAATTAAATTTGGCATTTGCAGAACCGCCTTGACGCGTAGAATCCAACGGTGACCACGCCGACCCCCTCCGACCTACCACACATGCCCTGGGGGCAAAAATGTCGTCTGCGAAGAGGAGTTTCAGTATACTGACAAATTGTTAACAAATTCAAAACACATCAGAACCATATCAAATGGGGGTTCGTTTGAAGCGTCTCGACGAGAAAATTTCAATGGCACCAATGCCGTCGCCCCCAAATTTACCATGAGCGCTATTTTTGCAAAAAGGTGCTACAAATTTGTAACTTTTGATTGGCTGCTCGGAACATGGCGTTGTTGGGGTTCGTTAAAATCGTCTCGACGAGGGGAATCCAATGGCGCCATTGCCGACCCCGTACCACGCACCATGTCCACGCGGAGCCACGCAAACGTGGTCTGGCCACTACTCAGTGTTGCCTTATCCAAACCTAGTCGTGTTGGGCTCAAATAAACTGCCCTAACGAGAAGAATTGATTTATGAGGGTCCTCAGACTCCATCTGTCAACGTACAACCTCCCTGAAGAAGAGAATCCAATAGCGCACCTCACACAAACCAAGGGGTCAGAGTTTTTGGACCTCATAGAATCTCCTTACTGCGGTCCCTCCTGAAGCTTCTTGGCAGAGTTTCAGGAGCCGCTGCATACGTGCCCCAAAATGTCCTACTCGTTTTTTGCGCGCCTCAAAGTGTTCCCGCTCGTTCAGGAACCCCTGGAAACGTGCCCAAAAATTGTCATACTCGCCTCATACGTTACTGAAAGGGGTTCCACTCGTTCGAGTGCCTAAACATTCATGTCTCAAAGTGGACTACTCGTTTAAGTTGATTGGTTGACTGGCTCCGCCAACAAAAAGTAAGAGTATTTCATGTAAAAGTGCCTAAAGGCAGAAAGATGAATATGTTCCTGGTGTGAAGCATGTAAAAGCAAGAGTATCAAAACGATATTCCACTAGTGTAACAAATGCGGCGCTTCGCGCCGCCCACCAATTTGTAAGAGAAATATTAGTAGGTACGGCATTAATTGAGGGAAAGTATTTTCGACAAAAATTATCCACACAAAATGCGCAAAGGTCACAACGACACGCTAAGATGTGCCGAATATGTTGCCGCGTGTCGTTGTGACCTTTGCGCAGTTTTGTGTGGATAATTTTAGTCGAAAATACTTTCCCTCAATTAATGCCGTACCTACTAATATTTCTCTTACAAATTGGTGGGCGGCGCGAAGCGCCGCATTTGCTACACCAGTGGAATATCGTTTAATACTCTTGCTTTTACATGCTTCACACCTGGAACACATTCATCTTTCTGCCTTTAGGCACTTTTACATAAAATGTATGTATGTACGCTGCTCTGCAGCCGACATCTGCCCGCGGTTTGCGACGAGTTTGAGCTCGTGAAACGGCGGCGCGCCTTGTCTTGCACGATCCCGTAGGTTGCCAGCATGGTGCAGATGGTGGAGGCAGTGAACATCACCAGAAGATAGCCGCCGTACACCTTGTTGATACTCTGGCAGCCTTCATAGATCTTCTGAAAGAGCAATCGCTCTACAAAGTACAGTGTCTTTGCGAAAGAGGTCCATCCACCTGGTAGAAGCTGTTGAAGCGCCGGATGGCTTCTGGGCTGTTGAACGACTGCTTTTGCATGGCCAGCCTTAATGACTCTGCAGCCTCTTTCACCAGAAGACAAATGAGAATGAAGGAACCGACATTCATGTTACTGCTGCTCGCAATATAGCTGAGCATGACCCAGTCGACCCACAAAGTTCCTGTTGTAAGTTGAGGTACTGACAGCACTGACGATGGTGATAGAATGGTAATGCTGAAGTGTTTCCACCTGTGAAATTTATGGGCAATGGCAGTTCAATCAAGTTGTAAGCTGAGCCACACTGCAGCGCTGCGTTGGCGAACTGGACGACAATGCAAAATCCGATTAGGCCAGCTGTCGCCCATTTGAAGCGTCGAGACATTCGGATCGGTTGGAATTTCCCTGAACCCAACTGGTGGCTGCACTGAAACGCTCCCAAATCCTTCGCGTCGACCCACCCATTTGCTCAAAGTGTTCCCCCATCTCGCCCTTCAGGGCCCGCTGACACCTGCAGAACCACAGATGACCCAGAAGAGCTTGGAGCAGGCAGACGACCAACAGAATGCTCATGGCACTTCGGCTGTTCAGGGAAAAGGGCCACTTCTCCATCAGATCGTACGTTGACTTCGTCGCAGCGCCTCCTAGTACGGTAGTTGTTGCGACGAAGTACAACAGCTGCAGCAGCTTCAGCAAAGGGTGTTCTGTGGAGTTGGTCAGCCACACGGAGCCGACGACGCGACCCCAGTAAAGAAATGGCTTCAGCTGTGGGAGAAAGCAGGACGGGTTTGACATTGTTTTGGATCTGTAATCGGTAGTGGAACCAATTTTACCGTATATGTAAGTCGTTCTCTTTCGTGAACTGGCGTCCGCGCGTTTGTAGATTTTCCAGCTCCATGTGTGCCAATGAAACCTGATACAAAGACCTTTCCCGAAGTACCTGCAAGTCAATCGACTTACACAATACAGGTGTGCGCAAGCTGAAGACAGCCATTAGTGGAATTGGCTAATGTTGGAGTCAGTTGTTAGTTCTGCCTGCATTAGAGAACATCTTTGGTTTCAGTGTGCCGTGTGGACAACTCTTCTGTAATCAGATATCACGTACCCAGGCGTTTTGCTTCCAGTACCACCAACAACCGAATAATTGTTCACCCGCTCGATTGGTTGGGCCCCTTTCTCCATAGGATTTGTTCTGTGCGCCTTGCATTGCGAGGAAGCAACCTAAGATCGACCCGACCTTTGAAGGAGACGCAGCATGTGTAGCGGTTACCGTGGTGCTTCTTTCCGCTTGGCAAAACAGTTGCTGCCGGTGGGGACGCGATAGCGAAGCTACATGCCCTCATACTACATACTTGTTTTGTCTTGCCTCGCCTGAAGGAAAGACAAAGAAGAGACACTGAAATACTCGCACGCAGACAAATTTGAATATAACAACCATGTCTGGTGGCCTGACAATCACTGGTTTTGGCTTCGTATTGCTCTTCTTAGGCTCTTCTACCGCAGCTTCAGCGCCAGGTGAGCCAGAGCTGCACCGAGATAGTGAACTCTTGACGCTCGTTGTCTAGAGCGCCAGAAAGTACACCTTTGCCTATGTTTACCAGCGTTACAGAGTGTCAGAGCAATCTGAACGGTCGCTGTCTGTTCGCCCTCTCTTCCTTGAGTGTCGACCGCGAGACGGCCCACAAAGAGTGCGCCAATTTGGGAGCCCAGCTCGTCGCCAGAATGACTAAGGAAGAATACAACAAAATTCAGGCTATAATAGGTGAGGCTGAGGAACATCCACATATCGGCCGTCAACTGGCCTGCTGTCGATCGTTGAGTGTGGACTTGTGGAGGAGAGTCAGCTGGCTAAGGGAGCGGGTTGGGGTACCCCTTTTAATAGAGAACGCCGAAATTTTATTTCTCAAAGAACGTTCTCTAGAAATGTTCTTTGGCTGAACCCTATCAAATCTAATTTCTCAAATAGCCCCAAATCTGACCTGAGTTCCGAAAATACAAGTTATGCTTATATAGTCATTTCAGGTGTGCTGAACAACGTGGGCTGGTCCGTTTGGCCGAGAAGTGCACCGTTCGGACGATATTCATCGCCAAAGTTGATCCGTTCGAGCGTAACACGTTACTGTAAAAGAATACCTTCTGTGCTGCTTTCCTCCTTTGGAATCTGCCTAATTTATGGTGCGCAACGATGAGCACACTTCAGTGCGTTAAACAGTGGAGACCACTCTTGATGCGCGTCTTTAGTCAGTAGGTTCCGCCCCTCGGTGGTTGGGGTGCAGTAACACGTGACGCCATGATTTTTCACAGACTGACAGGCACTTTCAGTGGGAGTTGGTCAACTGTGTAGTTGCTAAAACAAATCACTAGGTGGTTGTTCATATGCGAATGAAGCGCTGCTATTGTGGTGAGGTCTTTCTGTGACTAGTGGTGCTGGTGTTCAAAGGGAGGACATTGGTAACGCGTTACTGCACTGAATCTGCCCAGAATGAGAATCTGACCTGAGGTAGAATATTAGAAGGTGTGCTTACGTAGTACTTTTGGATGCAATGAGCAATGTTGGCTGGCCTGTATGGCTGAGAAGTTAGCTGTTCAGCTGTTATTGGTCTCCAAAGATGAGCCATCTGGACCTAACTCAGTACTCTGAAACACCTGCTCATATGCTGAATTTCCCTATTGCAACACATTGGACTTGTGACACAGAATGTTCTCCACTGCTGTGTTCAACAGTGGAGGTTGCCATTGATGCACATGTTTGGTCTGTAGGTTCCGCCTATGGTTGGTTGTGGTCTAGTAACATGTTACTCCACCTCTGCTAACTGAATGATAGGCACTTTCAGTGGGAGTTGGTCAACTGTGTAGATGATAAAACAAATCACTAGGTGGTTGTACATACACCAATGAAATGCTGTTATTGTGGTGAGGTCTTACTTGTGACTTGTGGTGCTGGTGTTCAAATGTCACACATTGGTAACATGTTACTGAGCTGAACCTGCCCAGAATGAGAATCTGACCTGAGGTAGAATATGAGAAAGGTGTGCTCAGATAGTACTTCTGGATGCGATGAGCAATGTTGGCTGGTCTGCTTGGCTGAGAAGTTAGCCATTCAGCTGTCATTTGTCTCCAAAGAGGAGCCATCTGGACATAACTCATTACGCTGAAACATTTGCTCATATGTTCTATATTGCAGCATACTGACCTGTGACACAGAATGTTCTCCACTTGTCTTGAGTGTTCTCCACTGGATGGTTGTTGTCTGTGCATGTGCTCCATCCCTGGTTTCAGATTATGGTAGGGTGGCATGTCCTCTAGTAACATGTTACTCTCGCTTGTTAGAGAAAGTTTGAATAGGTTTAAGGTTTCTATGGGCAATTGGTGAGTCATCGTTCTTTAAATTGAGCAGTAATGCAATTCAGTGTGCAAGGGCCGCTGCTCATACTGTACTGCTACTGTGTTTGTATGATTTTGTCTGTTGTTCTGTAATATGATGTGATATAACATGTTACTACCCAAATCACATTTTATTTGCAGTCAGTAAACAGGTGGAGCTACTAACAATGTTTGTTCAAGGGGGAGGATGCATGTGGTGCCCCTCCTCTGCATCAAATTCTTGATCTTATGGTGCCCTGCCTCTGCACTGCACTCTCCATTTTGTCATGTTGATAAGTAGTAACATGTTACTGAATGCAGTGAGCCCCCCCCCCCTCCCCACTTGAGGAGCTCTGCTGGAAAGAGAGCTTCATAAAGCATAAATCATAGAGAGCTTCTCTGTTTGCCTTCTTGGGTTGCTCCTCAACTCAGGCCTTCCACCTGTCATTGTCATCTTGATTGTAAATGTGGCCATTGATTATAAAGACAACATCAACAGAAGCGAAGTGACTGGCAGCTGACTGACTGGCATCATTGTTGTGTGCAAAATGGAGAAATCAAATAGCTAGCGGTCACGATACATCACATACTCAATTCTCCCAAGTTTAGGTAAATTCTTGGAGGTTTCTGCCTTGTTGTTTGCACTTTGTTGCTGTCATGTTTGTGTGACATGGTCTGTCCTTCTGTAACAATTGCTAGTAACGTAACATGTTACTACCCCCAAATCCTATTTCATAAGGAGTTAGTGAACAGGTGGAATTGCAAACAATGATTCCACAAATGGAAGAATTGTATGTGG
>JASAMZ010012335.1:0-41149 GCA_030248115.1 Linhomoeus sp. GSCO2_2
AAAAACCACTGGAATCTAACGCAAAACTACAGGTTAATTGTGAGCATGATTTGATGCTGGCTTGCAGTGAGCTCTTCAGCGATGTCAAGATTGCCCCTCTGCAACGCACGAGTGCCAAGATATAACAAACCAAAGTCTGCAGTTTTCATCGCGTTTTGGTTACTGTAGCCCTCTCATTGACCTTTTGAAACTTTTTATTGTCGGATTCTTGCTCAGGAGGTCCAGCGCTTCATTTTCGTATGCGATTCGACTAGGTTCGATGGCGGCTTTCAACTCTTCGCGGACATTACTTGGGGATACTGTAGCGCGCAATTCTTAAAACTCGATATTATTTTCGACGCCACAGTTCGCGAGAGTAGTCCCAGGGCTATTCTCGCCGATGTGTCGAACTCAACTCAGCGACGTCAGACAAGCGAGTTATTAAGCCCGAAGCAAGCGTGTCGTTTCCAGTTTTCGACGCGTTTTGGTTACTGTAGCTCTCTGTTTAAACTTTTGAAACTTTTTGTTGTCGAATTCGTGCTCAGGAGCTCGAGCGCTTCACTTTGATTTGCGATTTGACTAGCTTCGGTCAACTTTTGTCTTATAGTGGGCCCCACTTTGGGATACTGTAGCGCGCGAGTTTGAAAATTTATTCCAGTTTTGAACACTCAGATGGCGACAGAGTACTCTCGAGGACGACCTGTTCACGTGTCCAACTCAACCCAGCGACGTCAGACAAGCGAGTTATTAAGCCCGAAGCAAGCGTGTCGTTTCCAGTTTTCGACGCGTTTTTGTTACTGTAGCTCTCTGTTTAAAATTTTGAAATTTTTTTTTGTCGGATTCGTGCTCAGGAGCTCGAGCGCTTCACTTTGATATGCGATTTTACTAGCTTCGGTCAACTTTTGTCTTATAATGGACCCCACTTTGGGATACTGTAGCGCGCGAGTTTGAAAACTTATTCCGGTTTTGAACAATCGGACGGGGCGAGAGTAGTCCGAGGGCTACCCGTTGATGTGTCGAACTCAACCCAGCGACGTCAGACGAGCGAGTTATTAAGCCCGAAGCAAGCGTGTCGTTTCCAGTTTCTCGACGCGTTTTGGTTACTGTAGCTCTCTGTTTAAACTTTTTGATAACTTTTTGTTGTCGGATTTGTGCTCAGGAGCTCGAGCGCTTCACTTTGAAATGCGATTTGACTAGGTTCGGTCAACTTTTGTCTTAAAATGGACCCCACTCTGGGATACTGTAGCGCGCGAGTTTGAAAACTTATTTCAGTTTTGAACGCTCAGGTGGCGAGAGGAGTCCGCAGGCTACTCGACGATATCTCAAACTCCTTTCTACGACGGCAGACGAGCGAGTTATTAAGCTCGAAGCGAGCGTGACCCACATACGAACGTACGTACGCACGCACGCACGCCGAGCTCTTGATAGGGTTCGCTCGGCTGAGGCCGAGCGAAAAAATCGGCCTCCATATGAAAAGTCGATTTTTGATCACGGAGCGTATTTTCTGTGCGTGTTGCGTGACTACGACGCGATACTTACGCCACACACCCACTCGCCACCAGCTATCGATCGGTACCAAACTTGACCGCTTAGCTGGTACGTGTACACGAAGCGGCCCAAAAAACCTCCAGTCTCCATTATTCCCAAACACACTCTCAGTCGTGTGCCAGTCGATCTTGGCAAGATAGGGAAACAGACATGCCAGCGGCTGCATTATATGTGAAAGTCACTATTTATATGCGATAGTACCGATTGGTATATGCGTTCTGCCATTGATACGTGACGCCGGGAGATTCGCGGACGCCAATTCATATGCGACAGTCCCATTTTTCGCCGTTAGCGCGGCGAGGCGTATATGTTGCAGTCAATGCCCGTCTTCAGGCGATGTGCTTTAAGACGGGCATCGCCTGATGCGTCAGTCAATCCCCGTCTTTGAAAAGACGGCCATCGCCTGGGTGCGTCAGGCGATAGCCGTCTTCTGCTCTGAAAAGACGGCCACCGCCTGATGGATCAGTCAATTGCCGTCTTCACTGAGGCCGGGCGAAAAAAGGTCCTGTTTGTTTTGTGCGTGCCTCAAAGTGTCCCCGCTCGCTCAGGAGGCCCTGCATACGTGTCCCAAAATGTTCTACTCGTTTTGTGCGTGCCTCAAAGTGCCCCCGCTCGTTCAGGAGGCCCTGAATAGGTGTCCCAAAATTGTCCTGTTAAGTTCTGTGCGTGCCTCAAAGTGCCCCCGCTCGTTCAGGAGGCCCTGCATAGGTGTCCCAAAATTGTCCTGTTCGCTTTGTGCGTGCTTCAAACTGCCCCCGCTCGTTCAGGAGGCCCTGCATACCTGTCCCAAAATTGTCCTGTTAAGTTTTGTGCGTGCCTCAAAGTGCCCCCGCTCGTTCGGGAGGCCCTGCATAGGTGTCCCAAAATTGTCCTGTTAAGTTTTGTGCGTGCCTCAAAGTGCCCCCGCTCGTTCGGGAGGCCCTGCATAGGTGTCCCAAAATTGTCCTGTTAAGCTTTGTGCGTGCCTCAAAGTGCCCCCGCTCGTTCAGGAGGCCCTGCATAGGTGTCCCAAAATTGTCCTGTTAAGTTTTGTGCGTGCCTCAAAGTGCCCCCGCTCGTTCAGGAGGCCCTGCATAGGTGTCCCAAAATTGTCCTGTTCGTTTTGTGCGTGCCTCAAAGTGTCTCCGCTCGCTCAGGAGGCCCTGCATACGTGTCCCAAAATGTTCTACTCGTTTTGTGCGTGCCTCAAAGTGCCCCCGCTCGTTCAGGAGACCCTGCATACCTAGGTGTCACAAAATTGTCTTGTTTGTTTTGTGCGTGCCTCAAAGTGCCCCCGCTCGTTCAGGAGACCCTGCATAGGCGTCCCAAAATTGTCCTGTTCGTTTTGCGCGTGCCTCAAAGTGCCTCCGCTCGTTCAGGTGGCCCTGCAAACGTGTCGCAAAATTGTTCTACTCGTGTTGTGCGTGCCTCAAAGTAGTGGTGGCAATTTTCCGAAAATAAAACTAAGTAAGTAACTAGGTAAGTACTTAGTTTTTCAGAAAACTAAGTAAAACTAAGTAAGTAAAACGTACTTACTTAGTTTCTAACAAAACTAAGTAAGTACTCGAAAAATCTGGGTAAACTGAGTAAGTAAACTGAGTAAGCAAACACAAGAAAAGTACTCGAAAAAGTAAATACTCGAAAAATCTGGGTAAACTAAGTAAGTAAACTGAGTAAGCAATAGTGATGGCAATTTCCAAAATTTGGAAACTGGGTAAGTACAGGTAAGTATACCCAGTTTTCGGCAAAACTGGGTAAGTACAGGTAAATTTACCCAGTTTTCGGTGAAACTGGGTGAGTATGTCCGAATAAACTGGGTAAACTGGGTACATAAGTAAGATGGAAAATTTTGAAACAATAGCGCTTCTGATCTAGCACATCAATGCATCAAAATACTGCACCAACAGACTTCTGGTGCAATTGTGACAAAATGGTCAATATTCGCTGGTATTAGTTGCCTAGTCCGGGACCACAAAATGCATGAAGACTAACACAGAGGTACTGTGAACTGTGAACTGTGAACCATCTCTTCCGAGATCAGACCAACAGAGGTCTAGCAGAATGCAGACCAGAGTGGCCCTGCTTGTAGCGCATTCACTGTGCTGCGACATTTCGCTCTAAAATCAAACATTTTCCACTTCATAGTATTGCTATCTCTTTGGATGAGGCACATATTTCAACGCCAAAGTCTATGCGCATTCGCTGACATCTACACTAAACAGCGGCTAGATAACGTTTTGTGCTGGTCACTGCATGTTACATTAGACAACGACCGCCTCATAAATGGATAATAGGCAAATTTGTCAGTGGTAGGATTGCAAAATACGGTTTACCCAGTTTCTTACCCAGTTTATTAACTGGGTAAAAACTGGGTAAGTAAAACTGGGTACCCAGTTTTCTAGCCGAAACTGCTTAGGTACGCAGCAAAACAACTGGGTAAAAGTAAAACTGGGTAAAACTGGGTACGCTGAAACGAAACTGGGTAAGTAAAAACTGGGTATACCCAGTTAAAATAAACTGGGTAAAACTGGGTAAGTACTTACCCAGTTTTCGGTTGCCATCACTAGTAAGCAAACACAAGAAAATAAAAGTAGGTAAATCTGATCTCGGAAATGCTGGTATGTTGTTAATGCGAGGTTAGTAGGGCCACAAATGGTCTCCAAGAACAAGTTGTTTAGCAAATTTGACATTCTTTGAGTAACTCATCGCAGAAAAGCCCATTCAAACCAGGCAATGTGCTAGTGTACAGCGCCAAAATACGCCAACATGCCAACAATTTGGTATACTTAGTTTCTTACTTATAGTTATTTAAAACTAAGTAAAACAAAGTAAGTATGAAAAAGTACTTAGTAAATTTCGCAAAACTAAGTAAGTACGGACCTGGAAAACTAAGTACGAGTACGAGTAAGTATACTTAGTTTTCCAAAAATAAAACTAAGTAAGTAAGAAACTAAGTGCTCAGTTCCAAAATAACTAAGTAAAACTAAGTAAGTACTTACTTAGTTTCAAGCTGCCACCACTACCTCAAAGTACTCCCGATCGTTCAGGAGGCCCTGCATACGTGTTACCAAATTGCCCTGCTCGTCATGTACGTTACCTAAATATGTCAAACTCGTACGAGAGCCTTTACAGTCGTGTCTCAAGGTGGCCTAAATCGGTAACGTGGGTTGATTGGCTCGGCCAATCAAAAAGTAAGAGTATTTCATGTAAAATGCCCAAGGGCAGAAAGAGGAATATGTTCCAAGTATGAAGCATGTAAAAGTAAGAGTATTAAACGATATTCCTATGGTGTAGCAAATGCGGCGCTTTGCGCCGCCCACCAATTTGTTAAAGAAAGAATAGTACCAGTATTGATTGAAAGAAAGCATTTTCGACTAAAATCATCCACACAAACTGCGCAAAGGTCACAACGACACGCGGTAACATATTCGGCACATCCTAGCGTGTCGTTGTGACCTTTGCGCAGTTTGTGTGGATGATTTTAGTCGAAAATGCTTTCTTTCAATCAATACTGGTACTATTCTTTCTTTAACAAATTGGTGGGCGGCGCAAAGCGCCGCATTTGCTACACCATAGGAATATCGTTTAATACTCTTACTTTTTCATGCTTCATACTTGGAACATATTCCTCTTTCTGCCCTTGGGCATTTTACATGAAATTTACACATGGGCGGTACGTACCCAGTTGGACGCTGCGCTGCAGCAGAGCTGCATGCAGACATGTCGTTGCAGACAAGAGCAATTGTTTTTGTCACCTTGATTTGGTTAGATTGACAGACAATTTAGAGTGCCGTTGGCGCAAGGACAAGACAGTCAAAATGATCAACTAAAGTCCGTTCAAAAATAATGAGAACTGGAGGTTTTTCGGCTGGCTCCGTGACCTGTTTCAAGATAGGTGCGCAGCAGGGGTACCAATCGATAGAGTATGGAGAGTGGGTTTGCACCATGCGTGTTTTGCGAAAATTACGCAACACGCACAGAAAACAACGCTCACTGAAAAAAATCGACTTTTTCAATACGTGGCCGATTTTTCTCATTTCAATTGCATTTTGTAGAGCAATATGTCCTTATTGAGTGTGTAAAATTTGGCGACCCTAGCTCGACGCATAAGAAAGTTGCAGCGCTTCTCCCGACCCCTACTTTTTTAAATCCTTAACAAATTTTGAAAATTGCCGCAAAAAATTGCCAAAACTCTGTAACTTGCGATTGGCTCAACCGATCTCGCTCATATTTGGACAGCGTATGGTAGGCATATAGGACTACCTTCGTGTAAAATATCAGACCTATCAATCCAAAACTTCGCGGACAGCAGCCATTCAAATATGCTGCTAGAAACGCCAAATTGGCCGTTTTGCCACCCAGATTTTGGAGCTGCCGTTTTCTGGCCATAACTTGTTGCTGGCTAGTGCTAGTGACTTTATTTGTGTACCAATCGATGCGCCGATGTGTGCGCTACATTATTGGTTCCTGAGATACTGTGCGATTTTGGCCTCAGTGTAACGATATTAGTAGATCTTTCCGATTGGCCTGGTGGCACCGTAGCTCCTGATAGCAGCAGAATTCGAGCATAGTCGTAACCAACAAAAATGTTGAAAAACGGACGACGCATCGAATAAAAAAAACCAGAGCTAGCTAGTCCTACCAGGCAAAAAGTTGCAGCCAATCAACAAAAGTGAAAAAATTACAGCGCCCGCCAGACAAGGAAAAAATCTTCTTCTGCGAATATCTTTCGTGACGATTGAGGAATCTCGGCGATACTTAGCACACTATTAGGGGGTATGGGTACCTACGCAGCGCACTGCAGTTTGGCCGTCTCCGATTAAAAAATATACCCAGTCCCCATCCAGTTCCCTTTTTCCGCGACGGCGTCTTGAAATGACCGCTGCTCAAGAAATGTAGGGGCTGCTAGGCTGTCGATTGGTTTGAAGCTGGTCCTATATGCCTACCATATGCTGTCTAAATATGAGCGAGATCGGTCGAGCCAATCGCAAGTTACAGAGTTTTGGCAATTTTTTGCGGCGATTTGCAAAATTTGTTAAGGATTTAAAAAAGTAGGGGTCGGGAGAATCGCTGTAACTTTCTTATGCGTCGAGCTAGGGTCGCCAATTTTTACACACTCAATAAGGACGTATTGCTCTACAAAATGCAATTGAAATGAGAAAAATCGGTCACGTATTGAAAAAGTCGATTTTTTTCAGTGAGCGTTGTTTTCTGTGCGTGTTGCGTAATTTTCGCAAAACACGCATGGTGCAAACCCACTCTCCATACTCTATCGATTGGTACCCCTTCCGCGCACCTACTTTGAAACAGGTCACGGAGCCAGCCGAAAAACCCCCAGTTCTCATTATTTTTGAACGGACTTTAGGACATAGTGAATTGCCCTTAGATTGACTGTAATGGCCATCGCAACTGCAGTGCGCCGCGCTTTGGTGCCGACGAGACATTTTGGTGCATTAGCCTCTGCGTACCTGGGCAGGAGTTTTGTGGTAGTCACTTGAGCTGCAGTGGCAAAGGGCATGGCCCAGGTAAGCAGCTACTTAACCCGACACTGTACCCGCGTAGCTGCGCAGCGTGCCAGCCTCTTCGCTGGTGATTCGCGCCGCCAGCTGGCCGCCCATCTGTTGACAGGTGGTCTCGGCCGCGCCGTGGTCGACCGCAGTCGTGTGGACGAACAGACAACGACCGCGGTGGCTGTGGCAGACTTGTTGGCCTGAATCCATCCTTGGTGGGGGATAACCGAATCGCCTACCAAGCTAGTTCTTAGTAGGCGATGCATCACACACAATTCGCAATCGGCATATGTACATACCTGCAGCGACTGCGGCACAAACGCAGCCACAAAAGGCGATTACTGACGCAAGGATGGCTCCGCTGCGCTTCATTGGCCGATTCAGGCTCACGTTTCTTCTCGCCGTTGGTGTGACAAAGGTTTTGACGGCCACAGGATTGGAACTGATCACACGACACCGGCAAAGAGGCGTCGCAAGAGACTCAATGAAAGTGGACTGTTTGCGGGGCGAAAGCAGGAAGACGGACCAACCTATCTAGCCACAGAAATAAGACTAGAAGACTGCGCAGGCGTCACACGGAAGAGACCATAGCAGCTGGTCAGTCAGTCAGTCAACAGTGTTGGGACAACCTGCATTGCTGATGATTGTTTGACAAGATGAAGAGTGAGGGGTGAGAAGTCAGAAACCCCCCAACTTTGCCTCGTGAAACGTCACTTCCTCGTCGCTCTTTACCTTTGTTCATTTGTATTGGGTGGGTATTGGGTAAACGGGGGGGGGGGGGGGGGGGGGGTGACACTACAATCGTGCAAGCAGATCACTTGAGTAGCCTCTCCAAACCAAGCTCTCCTCCACCCTCCCTTCCCTCCCACCCCCCCCCCCCCCCGCCTTCCACCGAATGAGCATATACCCCCACAGGTACAGTGCATGCCATGGTCTATACATGCATTGTTCAGGCCCGCTGCCTGTCAGAAGCCAAGCTGCTTCTTCGCGTGTTCACATTATCAGTTGCGCACCTAAGTATGGGAATGGTTGGGCGTTGGCCCCCCCCCCCCCCCCCCCCCCCCCCCACCAATCAAGTTGTGCACTGAGATGCTCGTATATCAGACAAGAAAGGCAAAGAAAGCGCATGGGGCACAGATAAGCCGCTTCGCTAACCTCTCACGCTCCGCGAGCAAACATGCGTGTTCGTGTTCGGGTACCTCCCCAGTTGTGTGTCGCGTGCCGCGGTCGAAATTCGGTCGCTGTCACGCGTTCCCGCCCGCATTCCATCGAGGCCGTTCGCTGAACTGCCTTGCGCTTCAAAGATTACATTGCTACTTATGCATGTGAGTTGTGTCAAGTCGCCAACGCAACTTCCTAGGGAAGGTAATGTGCAACTTCAAACTAACTCAGCTTATCCGAGTTTTGAAACGCTTTGTTGCTAGGATATGAACGGGCGTTTCGCTTTTCGTGGCAGCGGCAGAATAATTGCATCAGTTGCCATGCCACTCGTTCGCCTAATTGAAATTGGAAAGCGCACTACCGTTAGTGCCTGCTTAGGGGGCTCCAGTTTGTTTCGCCATGGAGAGGTGTGCATTGATATAGTGGTTTCGGGTGTCTAAATAGTCCCCCCCCCCAAGCCGTCGTTTCTCGCATGTGACGTGCTGCCGGCGTACGCACTAAGTCGTGCTTGAGGATGACGATCGCAAAGTTTGGGTTCTCTTTCTTGACGCACCATGCATGTTTTGAACAGCCACGTTCTCTTAGAATTTGCTTTCCTTTGGCATTCATACCACGCTATGCCAGGAGGCGAGAATCTGAAAATAATTGTTTCAGGTCTCCAACTAAGTAGCTTCGGCACTTCAATTACCTAGTTTCGCTCCAGAGAGACATTGAGAAAATAGTTAGAGACACTGAGAAAATAGTTTCGCCCGAAACTATTCGCCGCATTACGGTATTACAACTCGACTTGCCGCCTGCTGTCACCATTCTCTGTGTTCTATCGGCCACAGTCACTCACAGTGTCTGCCCGGCCAACTGGCGCAGTGGAAACGGCGCGCGATGACTAGTGTTCAGTGCGTGTTAGGTCCTAAATTCTAGAAGAGGTGTTTCTACACATTATATATGATGTCTGTCGCTCACACACACTCACTCTTCCTGTTGTGTTTACCTGCGCGCGTGCTCTGACACAATAGGCTCCGCTGTTGACACACTCCTCGTGTGAGTGTGCGGCTCGTCTGTTTTCTTCCGGCCTTAGGAGTTGTTCGACAAACTGGCAAAAACATGGCGCATTCATAATGCGATTTGGTGGCATTGAATCATACAAGAGTCTTTAGCTCAGATTGACTACAGGAGTTTGAACGAGCTTCGGAACTCGAGATGGCCGCTGTGAGTCCGGAAAACGGCAGCGCAATGAACGAGACCCAGCCTAGAGGAGGCGTCAACAACGAGGCTTTCGCCCCCGACTCCAAGCCCGACTATTACGAGCTGGACCACAGGGTGAGTGCAAATTGGGTTCAGATCGTTGAAAGACGCAAACTTCGAGCATTCTAGTAACTTCTACCTATGTGAGTTGACCTGGATGAACGGAACGCACACACAATGGGCGCAAAACTGCACCATTGCATGCGTTTATGACATGATTTCGCTTCAACTTCGACAAGTTGCAAGGGTCAAAATTGGATGACGCTTGAAGGTCTAGAATTCACGTAAAAGCGGCACCTTTTCACACAACGTGTGCCATCGCATCGCATACAAAGCAATTTATATGACGCAAAAATTTTACTCTGTTGCTGAAATCACGGCACGGTTCGTCAAGGTTGGGCAGGAAGTGTCGTCACTGGAGCTGTGCAGAACTCGTCGACAAGGAAAGCTTTCACGAAGGCACTTCCTTTCTAGCAAACTTAGCTGCGGCATACAGCTCATTTGATCTGCATGTGACGCAAATAAGTGTTTCTTGCTGCGCGGATTGTAGACTTTTCAGCGACACACTATTAGGAAATGTTGGACAGCAACTTTTACCCCCTGCAAGTTGTGGAGGTTGTGCGCGAAGTCACTCCATTTTGTAACACGGTGCAAGGGTATTGTTATGCGCCCACTGTGCGCAAGCTTCGTTCATCTACATAGATTAAACACACCGAAAAGACATCTGAGTTTTTGCTTTGTTTAATTAGAAGAGAACACCTTGTACATGTTACTGAATGTGAAATCAGACACTCTACGATGTAACGGTAACGTTGCCTACAGAGCTCCGTTCTGGATGTTGAATCGAAGGAAGAACATCTTGCTCTGTTTATGAGCAGGCAAAAGTACTATGCAGTTGCTCTGAGGGTTTGTTGTGTCTGAGACGAAAAGTTTGACTTGTCCGATCGACTACCAACAATGGCATGACAAGTCTACTGTTTATCCTCGTCTTTGCCGGTCTGAATACTGACTAACGTGTAGTTTGCCAACCATGAAGACTACCATGTCCCATCTCAACTCAAAATACAGCGCATTATTAGGCGCTCATAACCAGTTTGAGTCACACTGGCTCATATTTTCGTCTTGTAGGCTCCTCGAGTCAACTTCATTCGTCTTTTGTGTGACCCAAGTCTCACTGTTCCCATTGCGTTCAGGGTCCCCCTCCCGCCAGCTACCCCCCACCCGGCGGACCCGAAGAGGACCCCAGCGAGGACGGCGACAGCGGAGTGGTCGAACAGATCCAGTCCCTCCTTTCTGAGACCATTCAGAACAACAGGAAGCCCATACGATGGGCGCTGTGGATCGCCGCCGCTCTGCTCATCACTGCCTTTGTGATCGTGGCAGCCATACTGGACGTGGAGAGAGCCACCACCATCATAGTGCTGTATGCTATTGGGCTTCTGGGAGTGGTCTACTGGGGTTTCGTGGAGACCCACTCGACGCCCGCCTTCGTTAAGGCGACTAGAGGGGTCAGAGGAGAGCTTAAGGGACTGTGGAAGAAGACCTGGATGAAGTGGTGGGTGGAACAGTTGATGGAATGGTGTTGATACATACTTCTAAAGAATCATTCAAGATCCCAGGGGTTACAACAGGTTCCCAGCAGAATCTCGTGCTATTGTGATCGCTGTAGCTCAACTCCAGTTTTCACAGGGCGGTGGCAGCAGCGCTAGTGGCCGTGGTGGCAGCCTACCTCATCGTAGACGTGATCGTGATCGATCAGCGTCCCGAGAGGCTCATGCCCCTCTGCGGCATCGCCTTCCTTATCCTCTTCGGCTTCCTCTTCTCCACGAATCCCGCCAAGGTTTGTGGTTGACTTGTGATGTGGCGTGTTACACTAACTACACTACACAGTCCCGGACGAACACGTGTAGCGCGTGTTGGCTCATGCCAAGGGCATGTACACAAATCCGGGATTCGATCTATGTAAGGACGCGTCATCGATCGTGCGTGGTTCGTCTAACAAAGTCGTCCATGTTCTACCATTCCTCCTTGTTCTAACAAATCCAAACCGCGCCACCGCCCCGACTTTTGCTTCGTACTCGACTACAATTACAGCTACGTACTTACATTGCTGTAACCTCAAACTGGTTCAGGTACGCTGGAGGCCGGTCATCTGGGGGCTGACACTTCAGCTGATCATGGGACTGCTGGTGTTGCGCTGGGAGACTGGTCAGAGGGCCGTGGATTACGCCTCAAGGCAGATCACCAGCTTCCTCTCCTTCACCGACTTTGGAGCCTCCTTTGTCTATGGTGCGTGCTTTGAAGCTGTCAGTCAGTGGGTTGCCAACTTCATCGCATGGCTTCATGACTGTCATTCAGGTTACCTTGTTGCGTCCAGCGCCGTCAACATTTGCGACATGAGGCCTGGCGTTTTCACATTCTCTGTGAGTGGCTTGAAGCGTTAAGTGGGTGCTTTGTACATCGGCTGTGTACCAGCTAGAACTCGGGGCCAGGGGTGACCATAGAAACTGAAACTAGTTTCAGTTTCAGTTTCTATAAATATACTGAAACTGAAACAAACTAAAATGGTCAGCTATATTGAAACTGAAACTGAAACTGAAACTAAAATGGTCAGCCATATTGAAGCTGAAACTGAAACTGAAACTCCACAAAAGAAATCAGTATTAGTGCAATACTGAAACTAGTTTCAGTGCGCACTACTGAAACTAGTTTCAGTTTCAGTTTCAGTGTTTGAGGCGTATGTTTGGTTCATCTTAGGTTGATTCGGCACTTTGCTTGATTGTATCGAAACGTGCAGCTATCGTTCGACGATGAAAGAGTAGGGAGAGCGTTTCCGTGTATGCTGCACGCTTCGAGTTCCTAAGACGATTCAACGAATGCTCGACGAGCTACGATTCGCTTTCTGATTCAGACGAAGAGAGTTGGCAGCCTGGCTGCAGTTTCAGAGAGTTTCGGCTTTCAGGCGCACAGGCCAGATTGGCGGCATTCGGACGATTTCAGATTCACCGTTTCACAGTTGCTTTCTTCCCCGATTTCTCCGTACGATCCCAAAAACTCCCGAAACCGATCACCCCACATGCCACTGCGCAAAACATATGCGAATCTACAGTAATGATCACAAACTCAACGACAACGGAAATAGTTCTGACGAAGTCGCGCCGAGACTAACACAATTCAAAACGCAACGACTACATACGATCGCATCATTCGCAACTCGTCACGCGAGTTGCGACACTCCCAGCTCAAGGAAAGAGAGGCCGCTCTTCAGCAGGGTGCTCTCCTTGACGTGACCCACTAGATAAGCAGGCAGTATGGCGGAGCAGGGCAGTGGGTGGATCCAGTGTCCCAGATGCTGAAAGCGGCTCGTAGCTGGGCCAACGAAAGTTCCCTGTAGACGCAGAGGAAGTTCCACATGGCAAAGACTATTGTCCGCAGCAGTGTAGATGCAGGACAGATGGCAGTAGTTCCTCAGCTTGGAGTGGCAGAGCGACTAACGAACGTCAGCTGGAGGATTTGCAGAGCTGGGAACATCCATGGAGCACCAGCGAAACAACTTCAGGGCATCGCTTGGGGCCACTGAACATCGGGGGTGGTGGCCATGGGGGCAACACGTCGACCAGAGTGTAGTGGGACTCGTGCATAGCCATGTGTGCGCTTTGCGAGTGCCTCGAAGTGGCGTAGAAGAGGGGCAAGATCACGAGGAAGGCACAGACTGCGAAGACCAACAGTAGGATCGACCAGATGAAATGCGAGCGCGTGTGTGTCTGTTTCGGCTCGAGAGAGCCGCCCTCCCCCCAGACGAATGCGCAAGAGGCAGATTCAGAAGTCTCACTGTCGGACGCCTCAGTGTGTGTGCTACAGGGATGCTCATCGGTTTCAGAGAAATCGCTAGCGTAGTTGCAGTTGTGGTCGATCTCTGACGAAGTGGAGGAACGAATCGCATCAGTGTCAACGGATTTCCGAGAAGCGTCGAATGACGAACAGTTGGAAGTTGATTCGTTGCACAATTGCTCGCAGATAAGGCTTTCGTTTGAATCGGATTCAGCGTTTGATGTCGCGAGAGACAGGTCGAATGTGTGTTCGTTCGCTGACAGATCGCTAGACTTATCACTACTGTTGTCGCTTGAGTGGCGCATGACGCGCAAGGAAGAGAGGGAGGAGGAGCTCAGTTGCTCGATGCAGACAAGATAGCTCACGAACGCCGCTTCAGATTCAGATTTAGTGACCGTTTTCTCGCTGCGTTTGCACGAATAGACTTTGTATTGCTCCGCGTCGCCTAATTCGAATCGAATCGATGAGACTACTGTAAAGAGATTGTCGATGTATTGCGTCGCTAGCTTGCACAGACTATTGAGGTTGCACTGGAATATATCGCTGTCTTTCAGAGTGGGGAAGCGCCTAGCTTTGTACAACTCGCCGAATTGGGGGTCTAGGCTGAGGTCTCTCAACGCAAGGACTAGCAGAATACCCTCGTGAGGAAATTCGCACTCCGAAATCATGTTTACGTGTTCGAGGAAGTGCTCTTTGGACCAGTCTTCAGCCATACTGAATGCTTCTCAGAGAGGACCGAGGGTTTCACAGAAAGAGGGTGATTGGGAACCTGTATATGCCCTGAGGGGAGAGGAAGAAGTGCGTGTCCGCGTAAACTTCGCGTGAAATGACCGAATTGAACCGAATTGACCGCAAGGATGCACAGAAGTTCAAGAGTTTCAAGCCTGTCTTTGTCGCTGATCCGTCTCGATTGAAGAAGCCACCATATCGAAACGTGCAGCTATCGTTCGACGATGAAAGAGTAGGGAGAGCGTTTCCGTGTATGCTGCACGCTTCGAGTTCCTAAGACGATTCAACGAATGCTCGACGAGCTACGATTCGCTTTCTGATTCAGACGAAGAGAGTTGGCAGCCTGGCTGCAGTTTCAGAGAGTTTCGGCTTTCAGGCGCACAGGCCAGATTGGCGGCATTCGGACGATTTCAGATTCACCGTTTCACAGTTGCTTTCTTCCCCGATTTCTCCGTACGATCCCAAAAACTCCCGAAACCGATCACCCCACATGCCACTGCGCAAAACATATGCGAATCTACAGTAATGATCACAAACTCAACGACAACGGAAATAGTTCTGACGAAGTCGCGCCGAGACTAACACAATTCAAAACGCAACGACTACATACGATCGCATCATTCGCAACCAGTGTGCACGTTATACCATGGCAAATTATACTTATACCATTATACCTTACTTATACCTGGTATAAGTAAGGTATAACATCCTAAATTAGCCTTTGGTAAGGTATAAGTAAGGTATAATTAACCAAATCAATCATGGTATAAGTATTGGTATAGTATAAGGAAAATATTTGGTGTTGGTATAGTATAATTTACAGTTTTATACCTAACTTATGCTTTGTGGTATAAAATGTGGTATAAAATCATCACACTGAATAATACACAACGAAATTTTGAGCTGTATTGCACTCCGAAAAGGCCTAAAATAAATAAAATCTCATCCAAATATACTTCTTAGCAAGGTATGAGCCCCTTAGTCTAAAGGAAGTCCAGTTGTATGCAACAGTTGTTGTTGCTTTCCTGGAGTGAACTTTGTCGTCCACATGGTATAAATTTAAAATCGGCCAGTGGTCTGGTATAAGTATAAATTTGCAGGTATAATTATACTTATAGGTATAGTATAACAACCGAAATCTGTGACTGGTATAGTATAAGTAAGGTATAATTTAAGATTTTGGGCTGGTATAAGTATAAGTAAGGTATAACAACCGAAATTTGGGGGTGGTATAGTATAAGTAAGGTATAAGACTTGAAAAAGTGGTATAACGTGCACACTGTTCGCAACTCGTCACGCGAGTTGCGACAGATTGACAATGACGAAAAAACTTTGAATGCACCTTGTGTATGGTAATCAGCAACGCAGTAACGCATTAATGCGAGGTTGCTTGCATGTGCGCTTTACAGCCGCGAACAGCGTACTTAATACTGAAACTCAGTTTCAGTAACTGAAACTGAAACTCAAAAAAATTCCTTACTGAAACTGAAACTGAAACTAGAAAGAAAACTGGTACTGATACTGAAACTGAAACTAAATCAGTTTCTATGGTCACCCCTGCTCGGGGCCACAGCTTTGTGACGTTATTCAGCACTGTTGCGGTTTGCAACGCAATATGCCAGTGTCCCGCTCTTAGCGGTAGCTCGTCGGGCTGAAACCTTGCAGTAGTGCGGCCCTGGATTCGTTCCCCAGCGCATCCAACAGTCAATTTTTTTCTCTTGGACAAAATTCCCTCCCTCAATACATTCAACCCCTCCTCATTCTCCCTCTTCAGGTGCTCTCCACCGTGATCTTCTTCAGCAGCTTCATCGCCGTCCTCTACCACCTGGGGGTCATGCAGTTCTTCATCAAGAAGGTCGCCTTCCTCATGCAGCTGACCATGGGCACCACCGCTGCAGAGACCGTCAGCGTGGCGGGCAACATCTTCGTTGGGCAGACTGAAGCACCGCTGATGGTCAAGCCCTACTTGGCCCAGTTGACGGTGTCCGAGCTGGCGGCAGTGATGACCGGAGGCTTCGCCACCATAGCGGGATCGGTCTTCAAGGTCTACGTGGAGTTCGGGGTGAGCGGAGAGCCCGTTCGGTTACGGTACCGTGTCAGACCCTACGACGCTATGTTCCATGTCGGCGACCTGGGTCGCGATGCGAGCTGCAAGCGACCCGAGTCGCGCGTGACACTGTCTTATGCAATGTTGGGTTGTCCAGTATGCGGCCGCGACGTGCAGAAAGAAGTACTTGCTTCATGCTGCTATGCAACATAGTGTCACACTCACAAGGGCTTGGGATCGCATTTAGGTCGCTTGGCGACCTGGCCTCCAACGCCGGGCCGCGATGTACATAGCACTGGCTTCATTAGTCCTGCGGCACTACTAGGAGCCTAAATTGATTCTCAGCCTGGCTCGTATTGCAGGCGTGCGCCAATCACATCTTGACGGCCAGTGTCATGTCGGCTCCAGCAGCTCTAGCAGTCTCCAAGCTGATGTTCCCGGAGACGGAGAAGTCCAAGACTAAGAAGGTCCAGGATCTGGAGCTCGGCACAGGGTGCGTCTTTATCTGATTGCCAATCCATTTAGCTTTTGGATCAACTATCACTGACACCGTTGTGAACTCTCAGAAGCGAGTCCAATGCTATCGAGGCCGCTGCAACCGGAGCCAGCTCCGGCGTCTTCTTGGTGTTCAACATCGCGGCCAATCTGATCGCCTTCACTGCCCTCTTGGCTTTTGCCAACGCCGTCGTCTCCTACCTGGGCTCGCTCGTCGGCCTGCCCACGCTCGACATGGAGGTACGTATTGTAGTTGCTCTATCACATTGCCACTTTGCGTTGTGCATTGTACATTGCCGCTTTGCACACTGTAGGTACACATAGAGAGAGCATTGTCACTATGAAAGGGAGTGACACACCGCGTTAACAGCGCTAATTGACAGTGTCGTTCTGATCCAGCCCGCGTCCATCGCACACGAGCAAATCTCACAGCCCTCCCCTCCCCCTTCTAATACCCACTTGCGCCATCTTGCACAACTTGTTCAGACGCTTCTGGGCTACCTGTTCTTCCCCCTGTCGTTCCTGATGGGCACCAGTTTCGACCCCGAGCAGATTCTGCGCGTGGCCCGTCTGATGGGCGTCAAGACCTTCGCCAACGAGTTCCTCGCATACGCCCAGATGCAGGGACTCGACAACGATGGACTGCTGACGGTAATGGACGGGTGGATCTTGCAGCAGGATGCGATCAACCTATCTGACAGCGCAAATGAGTGCCCAACCCAACCACTAATCAATGGCATAGTTCAAAATCCTGCGTCTCGCACAGGAGCGCGCCAAACTAATCGCCATCTACGCGCTCTGCGGCTTCTCCAACTTCGCCTCGATCGGCATCCAAGTGGCAGGACTGGCGACTATGGCGCCCTCCAGGAAAAGGGACCTGGCCAGACTGGCATTGAGGACCATGGTCGCCGGCAGCGTCGCCTGCTTCCTCACCGCCTGCGTCGCTGGTGGGTGGTGACACTAGACAACGCTCAGTAGTTGGTTGTTCCATTCGTGATGTTCGTTCGCACACCACAGAGTATCAGCAACGTACTCTATTACTGCGCCGCCCATCGCCGCCGGTAAGAACAGACCAACGGAGCTGCACTGCCCCCTTCTTTCGTAGACGCGCATCCCAAAGCAGTAGGCATGATGCAGCAAGACGAGATGCTTAGGCTTATTGAGTTGAGCAGTGTCATTGGTAGTGCAGTTGACAGGACGTCATCTAAGCGCGACTTCGGGTATACCTGTGAAGTTAATTACGCATCATTGCCGCCATGCCTTCAGGCGTGATCTCGCCAGGCTCGGGCCTGACCAGCTGCACGCGGCCCGACTACGACAGTACCGGGCCGACGGCCAACTGCACCATCATTCCCAAGACCTACAACGAGTCTATCGCCGCCGCCGTCAACCTCAAATATCTGCTCAGCCTAGTTGAGTGATGCGAACCAATTGACAACTCGAACAGAACGCAGCACAACTGAAAAGCTTTTCAGTATTGCTTTGGTGCTTGTACTTTGCTGTGTCGCTGCGGTATACTCTAAGACGATGTAGCGAGCGGTGAAATGCCGACTGGACTTACAATAAGTCGTTGCGCGAGCATACGAGCGACTGTAGCTGTATTTGGAGCTCGCAAGTACATAGCTTCGTTTGCTGATGCACTGTTAGCTGCAATTGTTGGTGTGTCGGATTTCTCTGGTCAAATAGTGAGCCTAGCCTGTGGTGGTCTATCGCTCAGGGTACCGCTAATCAGAACGATATAGCATTTTGCATGTGTTTACAGTACTACAAGCAGTTCCAAGCACTACAGCGCGGTTGACCTTTGCAAATAACCAGAGTACACCAAGCATTGCGACACGTGTAGTATCAGACTGATGCATTGAAGAGGACGGGTCGCTTACATTGTGTCGGCTAAATGCTCAGTTTTGGTGGTCAGTGTTTGCCGTGACGCTGTCGTTGTGGCCCTATACTAGGGTACACTGCTACCGCTGTCGCTGCAGCAGGGGAGCCATTTCGCCGTCTTTTGAGTTCTTTCGACTTTCCCTTTCCAGCGGCCTGGCGTCAAAGGATGACGCTCTGCGATCCCTGCAGTTGAGCCAGGTGAAGGCGAAACCGGTCATTGCCGCCAACACGCCGCAGGCGCCGGCGAAGCAGAAGGCCACCTCGATGGAGAACTTGTCCGCCAAGCCGGCTGAACGAAGCAGCAAGCAGCAAGCAGTAGGCACTGTTGGACTTATTCTGATCGAAATCACGTAGTGCCCCAGCCCTGCACAGTATGCAGGCATGTGGTACGGTCGGGTTGCTGGGATGGAGGGAGGGTTAGGTACATAGGTCGAACGCCATGATGAAGGAGGGCTTGTGGAACGAATGGGGCGATGGACGGAAGGAAGACTGGAAAAAGGTGGATGCGAAAGAGAGAGGGAAGGGTGGTTGTAGGCAGCTGAGGCCCCATTGTTACACCACACGCTTCAGCATGTGCCAACATGACCAGGTCCAAGTACGATGGCCATATCGCGAAATGTTGACGTGGTACACCAACACGATCGCGTACCTGCAATGGGAGGCAGCACCAAGCCGCCCAGCCCGGCGGCGAAAATCACGTAACCGATTCCATTGACCAGGCGCGTCAAACCAAACAGGTCGGCTACAACGTTGGGCCCTTGGGACCCCACGGCTCCCATTGCCACCCCGAAGATACAGAAGGCTGCGGATAGAGATAGAAAATCCCAGCACAGTGTGGCCGCCATCGCAGCAAGCGAGAAGGTCAACACTGCCAATGTGTGCAGGAGTGGCCTGTTGGTGCAAGGCAGGTGACCGATGAAGGAGGCGAGCAGACGACCCAGGCCGTTCGATGCGCCCATGGCTGAAGCCACCAAAGTGCTCTGAAGGTACAGATGGGTTGCAGGAAGAACAAAGTTCGCGTGAAGTCGGCACTGCGGTATCCGTCCCATCGCATGCCACGTCCCACCTCACCTGCTGCTTGTCCAGTCCGTGGGCGATAGCCAGAGAGTTGACCATGGAGAAGGCGACAAAGACGGTGCCACCCCAGAGGGCATAGTTTGCTGTGATGAGGTAAAGTTTTATCTCGCGAAAGAGGCTGGCCTCCAACAGGCTGCTTAGCTTCAGGTGCGGGTTGCTGGCAGTCTTGCTTTTCATCAGCATGCCAAGCACTACCATCTGGAGCGAGATGCCAGCGTTGATGAGCATCGAGCCTCGCCAGCCGTACATCTGACAGAGTAGGTTTCAAATCAGAACGGACGTATCAACTGGACAATGGAACACACCAACCAGGATTAGCTGATAGAAGATGGGCTGAAAAGCGAAGGCGCCAGTGGCGATACCAACTGTGGAGATCGCCATGGCGAGGTGCAGATGGCGGTCGAAGTAATCGGGCAGGACGCCCAAGGTGGGCACGAAGGCCACGCCCACGCCCAAGCCCATCAAGAGGCCGAAGCTGAGGCAGAGATGCCAGATGCTGGTGGCGAAGTAGGACAGAAAACACCCAGCAGAGGCCAGAAACCCTCCGGTGCCGACGACCAAGCGGCACCCGAAGCGGCGGTACAACACGCTTGAGAGTGGGCCTGAAATCTCGGCATGGCAGCGAAGAGCTTCCCTGCCAGTGGTATCTAATTATCAGACGTTCGCACCTGCCATAAATTTCATTCCGTAGGCGATGGAGCCGACGAGTGCGACCTCCTTCTTCGAGCAACCGAAGTACTCTTGCAGAGTCACGAAGTAGATCCCGTAGGAGAGCACCATCCCGAAGATGATGGCCTGTGTCAGGAAAGAAGCTATCAGCACCACCAGCGAACGCCACGTCTCCTTTGGCAGCTGTTGTTGCGGCTCAGCGGGTGCCATTCTGGCCAATAACCCCTTAGATCCTGCTGGATTAGCAGTCAATTCACCGCTAACTTGCTAACTTGGTTTTGCGGTTGAAAACCTGCTGAGGAGTGCACCGCTAACCCAAGTTAGCCAAGTTAGCAGACGTCTGCAGACGTCGCCAGATCTAAAGGGATAACAGACCGCGTCTCGCGTTTCTGTTGAGAAGACGAGCATGGCAGATCGCTCACGGTAGATAAGTAGGCACCGTCCGCGCGACATTCGGACTGAGCCTCGCCTCCGCTGTGCAACGAGTAGATGCACTGGTCGATTGCAGCTGGCGCGAAACTGCAGGTTTTTCAAAGGTGGTCGAACTGACGCCTCAAATGGTGGAAGTGCATTCATATTGGCGTTTGAGCAAGATTAGTAGACAGGGGCAAAGCCCAGCTGGGCACTCCTCCTTTCCTATCGAGGAATTTTCGGAGGTAGCTGCCTCGTCGAACAGAGTATACGTTTAGCTACTTACTGACGATACTTTGCAGTCTGCAACGTTTCCAATCACCCAACAGACTGGCCGCAATAGGGACACTCCGCATGCGTTTCCCTAATAAGCACACCCTGTCCCTGCTCGCTCGCCTCCACAAGCAGAGATGTTTTGCTGAGTTCAAAGTTCTCTCGATTGCTCCCTGTTCGTGTATCTGTGGCTTGCTGTGTAACGGAGCGGATCGTAAGAACGTACACACGTTAACAAGCATTGACGCACCGACTTAGGATTTCTCATAAAACGCTGAATACTGGAAACAACACGCGCAGCCATAGTATTGTTCGAGTTCGCAAATGACTTGCACACAAATGTGGGTGATACATATGTCGGCTTGCCTAAGTGTTCAGTTTCAGTGTCGTGACGCCCTCACCATGAACTTCAAACCATTTGGATGCTGCACGCACTGCTGCTACATACATTCATTGGCACATTGGGCGTGTATAGGTACATATGCACAAGGTTGTCGACAAGCTTTTTCCGCAGTGTGTGTACCTGCCTGCGTACTGTATGCTGCTACTGATGTCCCTGCAATAGGGGAGACATTTCGCTGTCTGTCGAGCTCTTCCGGCTTTCTCTCGACAAAAGCAACCTGCTGTCGAAGGATGACTCCCTCGAGCGATCTCTGTAGTTGAGCCAGCTGAAGGCGAAGCCAGCCAGCGCCGCCGACACGCCGCAGGCACTGGCGAAACAGAAGGCCACCTCGATTGAGAACTTGTCTGCCAGGCCGGCTGAACAACCTCGCGTCAAAGAGTAGCCATTAAAATTATTCTGGTAGAAGGTAGCGCTGTCAGAAGTACACACTACACACAATTGGTAGATCTGTACCTGCAGTGGGTGGCAGCACCACGCCACCCAGGCCGGCGGCGAACATATAGTAACCGAGTCCGTTGACCAAGCGCGCCAGGCCGAACAGGTCTACTATCACGTTGGCTCCTTGAGACCCCATTGCACCGAATGCCAGCCCGAAGGGGCAGAAGCCGGTTGGTGCGGGGCAGATGACCCCTGACGCGCTCCACCCGATAATAGTCAGTATTGTTGGCAATTGTTAGTTAGTCACTCACTCATGTGCCGTGACACGTGGTTGACCAGGGATGGTGGTAGACTTGGGTACCTACTGTAAGTACAGTACACACTGTAGGTAGAACCGGTGCACGCTGGAGTAGAACAACTGCACTGCAGGGTAGAACAACTGCACAACCGGGTAGAACAACTGCACAGAACGTAGAACAACTGCACACCTCGGCGAGTAGAACAACTGCACGGGTAGAACAATTTAGGCCCAATCCGATGAAGGCGGCCAGCAGACGACCTAGGCCGTCCGACAACCCCATCGCCGAGGTCACCAGAGTGCTCTGCGAACGGGTTGCAGAATAAGAAGGAACCACCAAGTGCCAGCGAAGTCAGCGTTGCGGTGTCACCGCGCTGTCACATCGCACTTCCTCACCTGTTGCTTGTGTAGGCCGTGGGCGATGGCCAGAGAGTTGACCATGGAGAAGACGACGTAGAGGGCGCCGCCCCACAGGGCGCAGTTGATCATCAACAGGTAGAACTTGATCTCGCGAAAGAGGCTGCTCTCTAGTAGATCGCTGAGCTTCAGCTGCTGGCTGCTGGCAGTCTTGCTCTTCATCAGCATGCCAAGCACCACAGTTTGGAGCAAAATGCCGGCATTGACGATCATCGAGCCTCGCCAGCCATACGCCTGACGGAGCAGGTTTCATAGGTCTGCAAACTGGTGTCGATGAACATTAGGTCGTTAGTAACATCCACCAGGATCAGTAACATCTTCTCCATGGTCCCCGTTGTGGTGGCTCAACAGCTGTCATTTCTGGGTAACAACAACCGCGTCTCTGCGCTGTTCAAAAGAAGAATGTCGGAGATCGCGTTCGGCAGATAAGTTGGTAGCCTTTTCGAAGGGTTGGGTCTGAATGAGTGCCCCCAAATTCTGAATGAGCGCCCCCAAATTCTGAATGAGTGCCCCCAAATTCTGAATGAGTGCCCCCAGGACCCAGAGGGGCGCTACTACCACGGCCGTGAAAGTAACCGGCTGGGCACAGCAGGCCTAAGCAGGAGGTGAAGTAGATGGAGGAGTGTTCATTTCACTTACCGTTTGCACTAAAACTCGGTCGACGTCGCGCCTGGCGGGTCGAAAACTGAGGCTTAGCGCGACCACCAACTTCAGGGCGCGCTCCGCGCGCCCTGAAGTCGGTCACCGGTCGCGTTAAGCAGCTTCGACCCGCCAGACTGCGACGACTGACTCTTGTGCAGTGTGGGCGCAGGGCGAGCCTAAGCATAGCCTGAATTCAAGGAAAATCTTGCTTTGTGGCATAGAGAACAAACACGGTATGCCTATGACGACTTCCCACAGACGAGATTCTTGGCCCCGCGGCTCCATCCACACAGTGATTAAATTAACGCCGCACTTAGAACATTGGGGGCACTCATTCAGAATTTGGGGGCACTCATTCAGACTTTGGGGGCACTCATTCAGATATAGCCTTTTGGAAGCACATTTCCAACTGTGCGTTACCTCCGATGTGTAACAAGTCGGTCCGTCGATTACAGCGAAACATTTACAGTAATGTCACACCCAAAAGGCGCAACCACCAAGAAGGCGCTGTAATGGAACAGTATGATCTGGCGCTGGCGGCGCAGCGGAAATTATACACTGAGTCCAGACTACAAAATTTTAATTTGGTCCGATTTGAGACGGTGTTAAGGCTTGGACACCTACACATAATATTATTGCATGATGCAGAAATTGAGAAAACGCGACAAATTTAGATTGCGCAAGGCTCGCGTGACACCAATTTGTAAGTCTGGTCAATCTGTGTCTTAGCGAAGAATTCCGTGCCGCTCACCAGCTACTGCCGACTTCCTGTATCGACCGATATGCCCAGCTTACTACCTAGGTACCTGGTTTGGAGAACAACGAAATAAGCAGCCGAGATGAAGCTTGCTACTGTGTTGTGCTGTCTTAGTTGGTCGGCTGTCTTGACCTCAGGCTCTGCATCTGCCGGCGTAAGCAGTGTGGACTTGCAGAGGTATGTAGAGAATATTAGTGAGAAACATTGAAAGACACTGCGATGAGAGGCACCCAAGTCTGCAATACTGAGTTCATTCAGGATCTATAACATCGCCAAGATGGCGGTCGTCATAGGTCGCATGCGCAACGCGCCAAAGCACTCCAACCTCACGCTGGACCCGCTAACATGGTCGTCGCTTCGGTTCGCGGTTCTTGTAGCGCATGCGAATTACAACAACCACATTTCAGGTCGAGGGACTTCGTCAGCTCCTTCCGCTGCGTGGTCCAGTTGTGCGTGGCCAACACCTCCATTCATCTGAGCAATTCCACCGCCTTGCGGGAAGGTCTGAAGCACTGTCAGCGTCTCTGGCCGCGCCGAGTTGGCGTCCTCGCGTATTACAAGAAGGTGTTGAAACAAAGGTCTGAAGACAGAGCCACAGTTCAGTGGTGGCTGGAGCGCTACATCCGCACCTCGGCCGACTACCACTGCGCTCTGGCCTTCAAGCGCTGCTTTCTTCTGCGAAAGACGCCTTCGCTGCTCTTGTCGAAACGATTCCACGACTACTGGTACGAGTCTACAGCGATCCACGGGGCCGGTGGGAGACTCTCCTTTGCGTGGCCTGTCATAAAGGCGTTCTGGACGCCCCAATTCGACGTCTGGGTGTCCAGTCCACTGGGAATGCTGGGCGGCGCCCTCTCGATGCTGCTCGTTCGCCACTGCCTGAAGCAGGACGCTGCAGATAGGAACGTCATGCTGTTCCACCTGATGGAGGCGAGTACCGACCTCGCGAACAGCGCCCTCGGTCTGGTCGAGTCAACAAACTTGAAGGATGCCCTGAGCGCCTCCCTGGAGGGCTGTCCATTCTGGACGGGAGGCAGGATGGGCCTGAGTCGGCTCTACAAGATCTGCTTCGTCTTTCCCTGCGTCATTCTCAATCAGCTGGCCATTCTGTTGTTGGCCAGGGAACGGGCGCTCATGATGACGAACAGGGGAGGGCCCGGCTTGTCGGGCACCAGAAGGCCTGCAGGTCTGATGAGCGCCTGCTTCGCCGGACTGATCGCCATCTATGCGACATCATTTCTGTTCACGTTCGTGTTGGCAGACCTTCTCAAAGACCCATGGTTCGTCAGCTATGCGCCACACTACTTTCTGACGGCCATTCTGATCGCTCTCTTCGCTGGACAACTCTACTATTCGCGCGTGATCCGAACAACGTACGCAGACTTCGCCAGTGGCCACGGTCTGGGATTGAGCGATGAAGAGTTAGCCAAACGGCGCGTCGCCCTCAATCGACACCTGGGCTTGCTCGTGGGTACTGTAGGGCTGAATTTGCTCTGCGTAAGCGTCATTATAACGTTTGGCTCGCTCAATTTCCTCAGCCAATTACTTGCGCTCTTTGCGTATTCTCCCGAGTTGAAGATGCTGCGGTCCTCATTTAGGATGTCTGTAATGGGCCAATATACGAGACGCCTGTCGTACCTATCCGAGCCAGCGATCAATGTCACCAGTGACCTCAACAGTTTCGTTGGGTTCCTCTGTCATGTGCTGTTCACGGAGCTGTTTTCGCGGCTGTTCAAAGAGGGTGTCGTGGCTATTTGGTCTCGCGCGAGAATCGCCTTACAGAGTTGTATATTGCGAGTTGGAACCTTCTGTTGCGGTTGGTGATGAGAATATCATCCTTATATACCTACTAATCTCGCGATCTCTGTCTGTCTGTTTGTCTGTTAGCACGATAACTCTCGACAGCGGCGACGGATCCGGGACATCTATACACGAAAAGAACCGGCCTCCGCCGGGCACCATCTGGCCGAAGTTTGGTCTTGGGCCGCCGTCGAAATTCGGTCGAAATTCCGAAAATATCGTTTTCGACTGCGGCGGCGGATCGCGACGAGCCGTGCATCAACGGAACCGCCGTTCGACGCTGCACCATCTGGCCCAAGTTTCGTCTTCGGCCGCCGCCTAAATCGTCCGAAATTCGCGATTTTCGGGCAAATTTCGGCCGTTTTCGGAAGAACATTCTTCGCAACAACGATTACGATTCCGCCATAGTACGGCTTGCTTCGCTGTGAGACCCAACTTGCGCACCATTTGCTTTACACACTGTGTTCGCTGTCAGACCCAAGTTGATAACAATATGCTTTACACACTGTCAAAGCACCATCAACACGGGGTTTCGTCTTCTGACCAAGAACGGCGCACGAGTCACGGGCACAGGCGAAGCGCAAAACGTCGGTTTGTCAGCTGCCACTGTCCCGGGCTGTCTCTTTGCTGATTACGGAGAGAGGCGCAGTCGGCGCAAAGCGACATCGAGACCGGCCACCTCCAACCTTTGACAGAAGCTGCAGCGCGTCAGCTGCGCGACATCGGTTCTCTGAAGCTGCAGCGCGTCAGCTTCGCGACATCGGTCTCTGAAGGTGCAGCGCGTCAGGTGAGCGACATCGGTGTTTGAAGCTGCAGCGCATCAGCTGCGCGACATCGATCTCTCAAGCTACAGCGCGTGAGCTGCGCGACATCGGTGTTTGAAGCTGCAGCGCGTCAGCGGCGCGACATCGGTCTCTGAAGCTGCAGCACGTCAGCTGCGCGACATCGGTCTCTGAAGCTGCAGCGCGTCAGCTGCGCGACAGCGGTGTCTCAAGCTGCAGCGCGTCAGCTGCGCGACATCGGTCTCTGAAGCTGCAGCGCGTCAGCTGCGCGACATCAGTCTCTGAAGCTGCAATGCGTCATCCACGGGCTATAGACCCTAGTGCCAGTACTACAGTACCAGTTGGAGCCAACGCTACACAGAGGACCCCGTGGTCCGTAGCGTCCCAAAAGGGGCCCGAGACGTTTTCGTCATCGACAGGGCCACTCCACTGTGTAAATGGCAGTATGGCCTACGTTCAGACGCGGAGGCGCCAGTGGCCAATGACCCAAACGCCTGATACTCGTTTGTGGAACTAAGAATCCTGGGGCGAGCCCCGGGAGTAGCATGGGCACTGCGTTAGCAAATGCAACTTGCTCTATTCACGCCTGGCGAGGATGACTGGCAAACTGCGTCAAACTCGATTGATGATGAGGAGCACTCCAGAAATCAAAACGTTCCCAATTTCGCGGTTGCTGGCTCAGCTACCGCTGGCATGTGCAGCCTTTGGAGTGTGGACTTGAAGAGAGAGGTAAACAGCCTCAGTGATACGACAGACACTTTAGGAGGTCTCAGTGAGAGGACGTGGGAGACACAACGAGGAGCAACCAATTCAATTCTATCTAGCAATAGGGGAGGGAGGGGTGGCAATCATTCTAGCCCAAGTGCACGCTACTGCCACTATCCTGCAACAATGGAGATATTTCACTGGGTTCTGTCTCTCCATCATCTGTACTTGTCCTCGCCAGAAGAGGCCTTCGCTCGCATGGTTGCGCTCTCCTCCTGTGCCTGTGGTGAAGCCAGCTGAAGGCGAAGCCAGCCAACGCCGCCGACACTCCGCAGGCGCCAGCGACATCGAAAGCCGCCTCGATCGAGAATTTGTCCGCCAGGCCGGCTGAACCATATTAGGAAGACGTCGGAAATACCGTACTACTCAAGACTTAGAACGACCCGTAGTACCTCCCAAACCAGCCGCAAAAAGCAGGTAACCAAGACCGTTGACCAAGCGGGCCACGCCGAACAGGTCCAGTACCACGTTCACCCCTTGGGACAACATGGCGCCCACGGCCAGTCCAAAGATGCAGAAAGCCCCTGTCAACGACCCGAACCTCCAGCAAAGTGTGGCAGCAGCCGCGGCTAATGAAAACAGCAGTGCAGCCACCTAGTGAAGTAGTGGTCGGTTGGTGCACCGCAAATGACCAATGAAGGACGCGATTAGTCGGCCCACGCCATTGGCCAAACCCATGGCTGAGGCGACCAGGGTGCTCTGCGAACAAATTGTACTGGGAATCAGAGGCACATGGCATGGGCGTGCTTTTGTTGAGAATCAAACAGCTGCAAATACAGGTGGCCTTCCAACCACACCTGCTGCTTGTCCAGTCCATGGGCGATGACCAGAGCATTGACCATGGAGAAGACGACGTAGATGGCGCCACCCCACAGGACGCAGTTGATCATCAGCAAATAGAACTTGGTCTCGCGAAAGAGGCTGCTCTCTAGCAGGATACTAGCCTTCAGTTCAGTGACGGCGGTCGTCTTGCTCTGCATCATCATGCCCAGAACCACCATCTGGAGGGCGATGCCAGCATTGACGATCATGGAGCCGCGCCAGCCATACCTCTGAAGAAGAGAATGCTTTATTCTGCCGCCCAAGAGAGATGACGCCCAGTTTCGGTTTAAGCTTCGCGGTTTCGTTTGCTTCGCGGTTTCGTTCTAATGGACAAGCCGGTCAGAATGGGCGTTGAGACAACAGCTGATATCTACTACTCCTAGACTGGACGCCACTGCCTCCTTCTCTACCGGTCCAGAGATTTTCAGCATTCTATTAAGTGTTGCATGCTGCTGCCTCAGAGCCTGTAAGCCTGGTGCAGTTGCTTCGTCAGTTCTTAGTAGAACACACTAGTGCCTTTAGCCCATAGGTGATACTCTATTGTCCATATTCCATAAGAGACTGCTTGCTGTAGCTTATATTTCAATATGCAACAGCCCATTGCCCACAGCCGCTGAGTCAGAAGCTCACAGCCACTGGGTCAGAACATGCAGCACTCCTTGGCCTGCAGTCACTGATCAGAAGATCCAGTGATCGTTCATTCACAGCTGATGGCAACTGCTGTTTGCGGTTGACCGCTTGCCGCTAACATTCTCAAGCACAATTAAATGAGACAGATCGCTTACCTCACCACCACTGCTCACACGTCTGAAGGCCACAATGATCCATGTGTTATAGCCATTAGCCACTACTCAGAACACTGTTCAAAGCATGAAACTTTCCATGGCCTGCAGCCACAGGTCAGAAGATGCAGTGATCGTTCGTTCGCGGCTAATGGCCACTGTTCTGTCCTGTGCGGTTGCCCGCTTGCCGCTGACGTTCTCACCATCACTGCTCGCAAGTCTGACGACCGTTCGATCAAATGTTCTGTGCGGTTAATCGCTAGCCGCTGACGTTTTCAAGCACGTTTGAATCGGACAGATTGCTCACCACTACTGCTCGCAAGTCTGACGACCATTGGATCGTTCGTTCACGGCCGACGGCAACTGTTCTGCGCAATTGGTCGCTTGCCGATGACGTTCTCAAGCGCATTGAATGATTCGACCCTTTTGCGTGTCATGACGATTGACGGAATGGCAAAACAAAAGTTTTCAAATCAATTCGTCAGCAGCAAAAAGAATGCTATTGGCTGGGGATTGATACAGGGACTTCACGATTTACAGACCGACGCCTTAACCGCTGAGCTATTGATCTTTCAGTCACTGTTTTGCCTGGACGCTTATAAGAACGCACGTCAATTGCGCGCAGTGGCTTTGGGCTACAGCACACCGAGCGTTTAGCGTACCGCTTCTACTGAACGCGTCAAGCGCACAAAGCGGCCAGTATTTGAATAGAGCGTATGGTACCACATCTCCACAGACATCGTTAGCCGCTTAGTATATAGGACTAGTGCCTTTAGCCCATAGGTGATACTGCATATCTATAGCTGAACACCTATGGAAACAGAGCCATTTGTATCGACCCATGGAAATCAGCCACTGGTCACAACATGTATTGACCTATGGTTCACTCCCAATGCTCACAACAGCCCGTAGGAGAATCTGATAGATCAAAAGTCATTTGACACTGCGCCTCTATTAGTGCCTGCTTTTAGGGTTGCACCAGCTCCCATGCCTCAAAATACACTGAAGCTAACACATGGAAGCGTGCAATTAGCCCATAGATTTCAGGTAGATCTAATGTCTTCTGACACTGTGCCAGTGCCAGTGCCTGCATTTACCATTGCGCCCACTCCCGTGCCTTTGATTACACTGAACTTTGCATATATGTGTTTATGTTTAGCCCATAAGAGGTTTCAGATAGATCAAAAGTCTCTTGACACTGCGCCCTTGCCAGTGCCTGCATTTACCATTGCGCCCTCTCCCGTGCCTTTGATTACACTCAACTCTGAATATAGGTGTTTGTCTTTAGCCCATAAGGGGTTTCAGACACATCAGATGTCTCTTGACACTGCGCCCTTGCCAGTGCCTGCATTTACCTTCGAACCTGTTCCCGTGCCTCTGAATGCATGTCGGAGTCTCACAGCGATAGCTCTGGAGTGAATGGTGACACGTCAGTGCGAAATTTCCACGAAAATGACCAGTAGGCACTCTTTAGTGCTCAGAATGTACTGTGCAGTCGATATTTTCATGAATTTTGTGGAATTTAGTAACTTGCAAAAGTTTTAAAATAGGAGGGGATTCCTTCCAGCCCACGACGGTCAGTTTAAGCTATAGATCTCCAGAATCCATCAACTGTGTCAAGAGAAAATGGCCGGACAAACAAACAAACAAACACCCACACTTTTGCCGCTTAGTATATAGGACTAGTGCCTTTAGCCCGTAGGTGATACTGTATATCTATAGCTGAACACCTATGAAAACAGCCATTTGTATCGACCCATGGAAATCAGCCACTGCTCACAACATGTATTGGCCTATGGTTCACGGGACGGCCGATGCTCACAACAGCCCATAAGAGAATCTGATAGATCTAAAGTAATTTGACACTGAGCCTCTATCAGTGCCTGCTTTTAGGGTTGCACCAGCTCCCATGCCTCAGAATACAGTGAAGCTAACACATGGAAGGTCGCATTCAGCCCATAGGAGATTTCAGTTAGATCTAATGTCTTCTGACACTGTGCCCCTGCCAGTGCCTGCATTTACCATTGCGCCCACTCCCGTGCCTTTGATTACACTGAACTTTGCATATAGATGTTTGTATTTAGCCCATAAGAGGATTCAGATAGATCAAAAGTCTCTTGACACTGCGCCCTTGCCAGTGCCTGCATTTATCATCGAACCTGTTCCCGTGCCTCTGAATACACTGAAGCTAACACATGGATGCTTGTGTTTAGCCCTTAGGAGATTTCAGATAGAGCTAATGTCTTCTGACACTGTGCCCCAGCCAGCGCCTTTACCTTTGCACCTATTCCCGTGCCTCCAAATACCTGTAGGAGTCTCACAGCGACTGCTCTGGAGTGAATGGTGACACGACAGTGCGAAATTTCCACGAAAATGACCAGTAGGCACTCTTTAGTGCTCAGAATGTACTGCGCAGTCGATATTTTCGTGATTTTTGTAGAATTTAGTAATTTGCAAAAGTGTTAAAATAGGAGGGGATTCCTTCCAGACCACGACGGTCAGTTTAAGCTATAGATCTCCAGGATCCGTCGCTCGTGTCGCGAGAAAATGGCCGGACAAACAAACACACAAACAAACAAACAAACAAACTCTATGGCGCTTAGTATATAGGATACCAGAATGAGCCCGTAGAAAATCGGCTGGAAGGCGAAGCTGCCAGCAGCGCTGCCGACAGTGGAGATCGCTGTAGCAAAGTGCAGATGGCGGTCGAAGTAGTCGGGGCAGGACGCCCATCGTCGGCAGGAAGGCCAAGCCTATGCCCAGGCCCATCAGTGGGCCGTAGCTAAGACAGAGTTGTTGAATGTTGGCAGCGAAGCAGGACAGGAAGCAGCCGGCTGAGGCTAGAAGTCCTCCGGCGATGACGACCGAACGGCAGCCGAAGCGGCGACAAAGCACGCTGTAGAGCAGGCCTGAAATGTTGTTCAAGTGGGCTTCTGGTTTGCTGTGTTTCATAGTGGCCTTTCGGGTACCGACTGCTACAACGACGCTACAACATACCTACTACTACCGCCACAGGTCGTCGACTGCCATCCTACTGCCGCCTAGATCGTCCTACTGCACGCCTCTCACTCTCACGCAAGTTACAGCATCGTCTCGTTCGTCCTCCTACCCGTCAAACACTTGGTTCCAAAGGCGATGGAGCCAACGAAGGCGACCGCCTTCTTCGAGCATTCGAAGTACTCGCGCAGAGTCACGAAGTAGATTCCATAGCACAGCACCAAGCCGAAAATGATGGCTTGAGTAAGGAAGGAAGCCAGCAGCACCACCAGCGAGAACCGGGTCTCCTTTCCCGTCTGCTGCTGCGCTGGCTCAGACGCCATTGTCAATGGTTCATGAATGCGCGTTGCACTCCGTCCAAACAACAGGTCAGGACGCGGCTTCGTCAGCCGTTGTGCGGTGACGCCCGTATACGGAAGGACTGCCTATGAAGCGGCGTATACTGCTCACAGCACAGTGTCGTCCAACTGCGCGACGCTCGCATATAATACCGCTGTGTAACGTGCAGTACGTCGCCGCGGAAAAGAGATATTCTGACTTTGAGGACCCTCGAGCGCTCGTGTAGGTAGTACTGCATATCTGGGAGTTTCATGGCCACGATTCTTTGAAATTGAACTAAACCATGTGATGACAATGGCCACTAGCCTAGGCGCACGCTGCTACCTGGCATCTTGCAAGAGAGGCGATTTTTCACTGAATTTTGTCGCTTCGTTTGTTCTTTCCTTCTCCAGAACAGTCTGTCGTTCGCAGGGTTGCGCCCTTCTGCGATCCCTGTGATCGAGCCAGCTGAAGCCGAAGCCAGCCAATGCCGCTGACACTCCACAGGCGCAAGCAATATAGAAGGCCAGCTCGATCGAGAACTTGTCTGCCAGGCCGGCTAAATGATGGGAGGCGGCTGCTTGTAAAGCTCCTGTGCATCGGACTCGCCATGCTGCCGTAATGGCCTGACCGCACAGCCGACGCCCGACACACCTGCGATGGGCGGCAGTCCCAGGCCGCCCACCCCAGCCGCGAAGAACAGGTAACCGAGCCCGTTGACCAGGCGTGTCACGCCGAACAGGTCCAGTATCACGTTGCTGCCTTGAGACAGCATCGCGCCCGCAGCCAGTCCGAAGGCACAGAATACTGCGACCAGGGAGCCGAAACTCCAGCAAAGAGTGGCGGTCGCTGCGGCCAGCGCAAAGAATAGCGCAGCGGAGGAGTGGAGCAACAGGTGGTTGGTACACTGTAAGTGCCCGATGAAGGAGGCGACCAGCCGACCCACAACGTTGGCCAGACCCATGGCCGAAGCAACCATGGTGCTCTGCAAACGAATCAGAGGCGAGAATGAGCAACTCATGGCACAGTGCACCGCTGGCTGCCTTTCCAATAGCACCTGTTGCTTGTCCAGTCCATGGGCGATGACCAGATCATTGACCATGGAGAAGACGACATAGATGGTGCCACCCCACAGGACGCAGTTGATCATCAGCAAGTAGAACTTGGCCTCCCGAAAGAGATTGCTCTCCAGCAGGCTGCTGGCCTTCAGTTCAGTGATGACGGTGGTTTTGCTCTTCATCAGCATTCCGAGAACCACCAGCTGGAGCATGAGGCCGGCGTTGATGATCATCGAACCGCGCCATCCGTACGTCTAAAGGAGACCACAATGACCGCTGTCGATCACTTGTGGAGACATCACTCAGATTCTCTCCAACTGGGGCAACTGGCATCACGATTTCGTTCTGTGGAAGGCAACCTGGTCGAGCCCACAGTCGCCAACCTGGATCAATCCATAGAAGATGGGCTGGAAGACGAAGCTGCCGGAGGCCCCGCCAACAGTGGAGATCCCCGTGGCCAGGTGAAGGTGGCGGTCGAAGTAGTCGGGCAGGACGCCCAATGCCGGCACGAAGGATAGACCCACTCCGAAGCCCATCAGAAGGCCGTAGCTGAGGTAGAGCTGCTGGATGCTGGTGGCGAAGCAGGACAAGAAACAGCCCGCTGAGGCCAGTAGCGCTCCGGCGATCACGACTGAGCGGGAGCCGAAGCGACGGTACAACATACTCGAGAGCAGGCCTGAATCACTGGTTCAAGTGGGCTTCTGGTTCCACTGACATAATTCTGATTCTAGTTATTACCGGCTGGTACAGAGCTCTTCTACTACGGTATGCAAGCAACAAAGAGACATGCGACTAAGCCTGCGGCTAGTACATACGTTGGTCGGACGAATGGACTGGTAGGCGAACGGGTAAGCGGGCGGATGGTCAGGTGGGCGGGCGACAGTCAGCCAGTCGGATGGGTGGATGAGTGGATGGGTGGGCAGATGGTCAAGTGGGCATGCGGGCGGGCGAACAGTCGGGCTGAAGGGCGGGCGGCCGAGCTGATGGGGTGGCAGACAGACAGACAGAATGTTGATCATCCCACCGCATCCCACAGAATGCACATTCTAGGAAAGTTCCCCCCCTAGTGGGGGGTAAGGACAGGTGAATTTGTTCGGGCTGAAGTTGAACAGGCTGTGTATCTCAGATGACTTCTCAGCCTCTAAGCTACACGAACAAATTCAGCGTGCTCTGCTCACACGCACGACGGTTCTCACATAGGCGCAACGCGCAGGCGTGTACGCGCCTCACTCACCAGTCACCACTGACGAAACGCGAGTAGGTGTCTACCACTGCAGCACTCAAACAACGTATGCAGTAAGCGCAGCGCAACGTGTGCAAGTGCAACGACCCCCTCCACCCCCCCCCCCTCACCCACCCACATTCCTACATCAACAGGCGCCATGCGTCCGTGCACCCACTGACCCACGCGCATAGACAGTGCCATGCCATAACATGCCAACACGACGTATCGAATCGAAGTACTTAGCACTTAGTGCTAATTCAGAGCTGCACTGCTCACTCTGAAGCGACTTTGGCACCCGCAAACAGAGCACGCTGAATTTGTTCGTGTAGCTTAGAGGCTGAGAAGTCATCTGAGATACACAGCCTGTTCAACTTCAGCCCGAACAAATTCACCTGTCCTTACCCCCCACTAGGGGGGGAACTTTCCCAGAATACACTCCCTGTCCATGTCCACGAAGTGGACACCTTCAGCGGGAGGGGGGGGGGGGGGGGGGGGGGGGGGGGGGGGGGGGTGGGGGAGGGGTTCCTCCTCACGGACAGGTTTGCAGGAGTGGGTACCATTGAGGTCCTGACGAACACTGGATTCGTGTTCTATATCCTCGAAAACCCCACGCCCACAGGAGGTTGGATGGACAGACAGGTCTGGCCACAGGAGGTTGGATGCACAGACAGGTCTGGCCTCAGGAAGTTGGATGCACAGACAGCTATACGACTATACGAATTACGATTTCGTCATAACGTCATTCTGTCACCCACCACCCTTCTAGAGTTCACCCACAACACCTCCAATACATATCACCACTTTACAGTTCATTTCGACATTGACTATACGAATTTACGATTTCGTCATTAAGGTCATTCTGCCACCCACCACCCTTCTAGAGTCCACCCACAACACCTCCAATACATATCACCACTCTACCATTCATTTTAACATTGACTATACGAATTTACGATTTCGTCATAATGTCACACTGTACCAGATCTGACCTTTGTGCATCCATATCTCAAGAACCATACAACCTAGAAAGATGAAATGTTTTACACATTTATTCACCCATGGTGGTCTAGACCGGATCACTTCGATTGGCGCCCCAGCATGCACCACCAGAGCTCGGCCGTCTTGAGCCAAGCCCCAGATTGGTACCGGATCTGACCTTTGTGCATCCATATCTCAAAAACCATACAACCTAGAAAGATGAAATGTTTTACACATTTATTCACCCTATGGTGGTCTAGACCGGATCACTTCGATTGGCGCCCCAGCATGCACCACCAGAGCTCGGCCGTCTTGAGCCAAGCCCCGGATTGGTACCGGATCTGACCTTTGTGCATCCATATCTCAAGAACCATACAACCTAGAAAGATGAAATGTTTTACACATTTATTCACCCTATGGTGGTCTAGACCGGATCACTTCGATTGGCGCTCCAGCCTGCACCAGTAGAGCTCGGCCGTCTTGAGCCAAGCCCCGGATTGGTACCGGATCTGACCTTTGTGCATCCATATCTCAAGAACCATACAACCTAGAAAGATGAAATGTTTTACACATTTATTCACCCTATGGTGGTCTAGACCGGATCACTTCGATTGGCGCCCCAGCATGCACCACCAGAGCTCGGCCGTCTTGAGCCAAGCCCCAGATTGGTACCGGATCTGACCTTTGTGCATCCATATCTCAAGAACCATACAACCTAGAAAGATGAAATGTTTTACACATTTATTCACCCTATGGTGGTCTAGACCGGATCACTTCGATTGGCGCCCCAGCATGCACCACCAGAGCTCGGCCGTCTTGAGCCAAGCCCCGGATTGGTACCGGATCTGACCTTTGTGCATCCATATCTCAAGAACCATACAACCTAGAAAGATGAAATGTTTTACACATTTATTCACCCTATGGTGGTCTAGACCGGATCACTTCGATTGGCGCTCCAGCCTGCACCAGTAGAGCTCGGCCGTCTTGAGCCAAGCCCGGGATTGGTACCGGATCTGACCTTTGTGCATCCATATCTCAAGAACCATACAACCTAGAAAGATGAAATGTTTTACACATTTATTCACCCTATGGTGGTCTAGACCGGATCACTTCGATTGGCGCTCCAGCCTGCACCAGTAGAGCTCGGCCGTCTTGAGCCAAGCCCCGGATTGGTACCGGATCTGACCTTTGTGCATCCATATCTCAAGAACAATACAACCTAGAAAGATGAAATGTTTTACACATTTATTCACCCTATGGTGGTCTAGACCGGATCACTTCGATTGGCGCCCCAGCATGCACCACCAGAGCTCGGCCGTCTTGAGCCAAGCCCCAGATTGGTACCGGATCTGACCTTTGTGCATCCATATCTCAAGAACCATACAACCTAGAAAGATGAAATGTTTTACACATTTATTCACCCTATGGTGGTCTAGACCGGATCACTTCGATTGGCGCCCCAGCATACACCACCAGAGCTCGGCCGTCTTGAGCCAAGCCTCGGATTGGTACCGGATCTGACCTTTGTGCATCCATATCTCAAGAACCATACAACCTAGAAAGATGAAATGTTTTACACATTTATTCACCCTGTGGTGGTCTAGACCGGATCACTTCGATTGGCGCTCCAGCCTGCACCAGTAGAGCTCGGCCGTCTTGAGCCAAGCCCCGGATTGGTACCGGATCTGACCTTTGTGCATCCATATCTCAAGAACCATACAACCTAGAAAGATGAAATGTTTTACACATTTATTCACCCTATGGTGGTCTAGACCGGATCACTTCGATTGGCGCTCCAGCCTGCACCAGTAGAGCTCGGCCGTCTTGAGCCAAGCCCCGGATTGGTACCGGATCTGACCTTTGTGCATCCATATCTCAAGAACCATACAACCTAGAAAGATGAAATGTTTTACACATTTATTCACCCTATGGTGGTCTAGACCGGATCACTTCGATTGGCGCTCCAGCCTGCACCAGTAGAGCTCGGCCGTCTTGAGTGGGACTTAGCCAAAATTTTGGCCATTTTTTTAGTCGGGCCCCACGACTGCAGTATCTAACCGATCTCAGTGATTTTTTAATACAACAAATGCCATTACTAGGCGATTCTAGCGAGCCATCAACCACTCCCCTAGAACCAACCGTTCGCGAGAACGAGGCCAATTAGCCGGAGATTGCTGAATTTTTCGACAGTTTTTCTTTAATATCTCGGGAACCACCCAACCGATTTGGCTGAAATTTTAGCACAATACGTCTTGTTACTATGAACAACTATGGTGAAAATTTCAGCCCGATCGGTTAAGTCTACCTATATGACGTAGTACTAATCCCTAGTACCCGGAGGCGCACTGGCCTCCGGCCGAACAAATTGGGTTGAGCGCTTACGCGCTCAACCCGATTATCAGATCGTTCAACTGCCGACCACCACATATACCCATTCCTCATTCCCATTCCCACCCGTTAGAAACTTGGTTCCAAAGCCGATGGAGCCGACGAAGGCGACCTCCTTCTTCGAGCAGTTGAAGTACTCGCGCAGAGTCACGAAGTAGATCCCATAGCACAGCACCAAGCCAAGTATGATGGCCTGCGTGAGGAATGAAGCCAGCAAAACCACCAGCGAATACCACGTCTCCTTCCGCGGATTCCGTGGCTCCATCGCCATGCCACTACTGGGCTTCTCCTAAGTAGTTCTGACTCTCTAAAGAACCTGTCGCTGTTGTCCAGTGTGCGCAAGTCACACTGCTCTATCCTCAGTGCCATCAGACGGCCACGGCACGTTGCTGTGTAATGCGTTGTACTCCAGCGATTTTAACTCGCTGCGGACACGAGGCAATTTCAGGCACTCTGAAGTCGTTAATGCGTGCGTGTTAGTTGTATAGAGGTGCATTTGGAAATTTGGTCGTTCCGTGTTGCGTTCCCTGAGCAACGCACGGGGTTGACCTCAGGTCGCCCTTACCTACCGGGTACGTTGCACGAGAATAAGTAGAACATCCCCATGGCCCACTTAAGGGTCGCCTCGCGCCCCCTACGGACGTGAGGCGGCCCTTAGCCGGGTGGCGTGACCCCCCATGGCCCACTTAAGGGCCACCACGCGCCCTATAGGGACGGCAGGCGCCCATAAGTGGGGTCAAAGGTGGGACGCGTGTGTGTACTGGGTGGCAGGACCCCTTATGGCCGCCACGCCCCCTATAGGGACGACATGCGCCATAAGTGGGGCAATGGGGGATGTGTGTACTGTGTAGCGTCCACAAGTACTGCCGTCTCATTATTACAGATTTTCTCCCGATGAGTGGAGGCGTCCAAATGTACAAGGGGCCTACTAATAGCCGCACCGTGCGTGTCTGTGCTGTTGGTGTGTGTGTGTGTGCTGTTTTGTACAGCTAGTACGGCCGACGCTTTACAGGCTTTCCCGTGGCAAACACCTGGCCAACACCGGGGTCGTTCTGCGCTGCGCTTTCTACGATTGAGAGCGCAGCAATCGCGCGCCTTCATCCCAGTATGGCTCTCTGGCCGAAGCCAAGCGGCGCAAAGGCCTGCGTGTGAGTCAGTCGTTCGATTGTGGATCCATTGAAGCCTGCCTCTCTTAGTTTCTCACTCAGCAGCATTTCCTCTACCGTCGTTGTAGCGACGTTGGCTTGGCACTGGCAACCGAGGAGCGAGGAGTCTTCTGCAAGTGGGTCCTGCCGGTCGACAAATGGAGGCGGTGAGTAGGTGCATAATTAGTGATTTGAACCAGCTTCGATTCTCACTACCCCGTACTTTCAGCAGCAGCAGCAGTACCTCACCGCCGCCACCATCAGGGCGCTTCATGAGATCGATTCGACGGCGACCCCGACCTGCTGGAGGACGGGCTACGCCTCCGGCAGCGGCCAGCGCATCCAGTTGCACGCCGTCGCCTTTGTCAACGGCCGAAAGGTCGAGGCCTGCAGCAAGAGGCTCGAGAGCCAAGCGGCCGCCGTCGCCAGCCTCAACCAGAACTTCGCCATGAGCGTGACCAATGTCGCTCACAGACCCGGTTCAAAGGGACGGCGAGTGGAGTCGACGGAGGACGACGGCGACGGCGATCAGCCGGGACGCAAGGCCAGCCGCCAGTCGGCATCTGCATCGGTGGAGGCGGTTGCGACGGAGACCGTCCAGTCAGGGCCGCCTGAAGAGCGGGCGGATCCGCCTTCTCCACGCCCCTCTGCCGAGCTGCCGGCGGCCGATGAGGCGAGGGAGCTGGAGGGCCTCCGATCGGAGGTGGCTGCGCTGCGAGCGGAGCGCGAGGAGCTGGTGGCCGCCCACGACATCGAGATGCGGCGCCTGCGGGAGGAGAAGGCCGCTCTTGAGCGAGACTCCGAGGAGCAGCTTCTGAGCGCAGTGACAGCGGCCGCTCTCGGCAGGAGTGAGGTAGGATGACAGAGTCTGATGGGAACAGCCGACGCTAAATGCACGAGAAGGAAGTTAGTTGCATAATGCAGGCGGAGCGAGGGACGCTCTTCAGTCCCGTGGAGCGGCGATTCGCCGAATCGAAGGAGAGCGTCGAGATGGAGCGCGGGAAGGCAGGCGACACGTGCCAGAACTGCGCCAACGACCGGCGGGCCCTGCAGCAGGCCCTTCAGCGCCTCATAATGGAGCGGGGCCAATCGAGCCGTCGCTTCGACGTCGGCGCCACGCACATCATCGCCGAGGTGGTGCGCACCATCGTCGACGGCGGCGTGTCGAAGACGGCGGCCGACGAGTGGCGACACAGAGCGCGCATGTACATGCTCGGACTCCGATCTGGGAATTGCGTGCCGCCCATTCCTCGTCCTGAGTGATGGAAAGGAGCATGACTGTCATACCAAGCCGCCTGTATATCAGACATGCACATCCGACCAGAAACAGCTGTATTTGTGAACGTAAATATCAATGTGAATGTAAAGGAAGAAGTATCGAAGATGGGCCTTCCCTGTATTGCCGTCTCCATCATGCTTATGATCTGCGACCGAAGAGCCGACGTCGACGACCTGCGCGCTGTGGCCAGCGACGAGTCGGCCAGCCGCGTTCCACGTGTCCTGTGGGCCCCTGCCGACTGCCCGGCCGAGGCGCTCCGCCAACTGCCGGCGACTGTGTCCCGCGTCCAGACCATGCACTGCTGCTTCCCCTGCGACCTGAGAAGGGATATACGGCGGCGTCTGAGCGAGTGCAAGTGCCCCAGACAAGCGGCGCCACTTCTCTACCTTCCAAGCCCTCCGCCAGTCGACGGGGCGACGACGACGACGACGCCACCGACGAACCGATCCATGAGGGAAGCGACGACGACGACGGCGGCGGCGGGCGAACCTCCTTCTTCTTGGACGGCGGCCGAGCTGACGGCGGAAGGGGTCGACTGGCTGGCGCTGGCGACTGGAGCTTCCGGCTATGTCCTGCTGGCACTTCTTCTCGCAGTGTGCGCCTGCTGGAAGGTCATCAACGGCCGCCGCCGATCCAGTCGCCCAGGAGCAGCAGGAGTCGCAGCGCCGTCCCAGCCGAGCCTTCGACGCCGTCTGCTGCGCTGCCTTCGTCGCTGCGGCTGCCAGTCGTCGCTGTGGACCCGACCATCGCCAGCCTGACAGGAACAGTTCTGCAACAGCCTCGACACCGAAAACGCGGCTGTTCCAACGAGCGGTGCAAGCGCAGCCACACCAGCCGACAGTGGAGTGCCGGTTTCGGCTTCGATCCCGTCGAGCAGGTGGAGCGCCCTGGAATGTCAGCTGCGCCAAGAGACGGGCCTGCTCGTGCGAACTGTGAAGGAGCCCCCGGACGTTTGGCAGGCACGCCGTCGGCTCAAGAGGCAGGCCGCCAGCATCGAGCGACGGCTGAAGCTGAAGAAGGAGGCGGCCGAGTGCGACAGTGCCGACGACGACGATGACGAAGAAAGAGAAGACCCGAAGCGAT